>OLKM01001415.1:123546-131799 GCA_900291075.1 Melanogrammus aeglefinus | reverse complement strand
AGACACACACACACAAACACACACACACACACACACACAGACACACACACACACACACACACACACACACACACACACACACACACACACACACACACACATACACATACACACATGCACTATGAGGGAAACACAGATGTAAGGAAATCTCTTCCTCTCCCTCCCACTCCCTCCCTCTCTCTGGTGGAACGACTACTGGAGCACAAGCAGAATTCTTGAAGTGTCCTCATGGGGTTTATTTAATCCGGGGTTTCTGAAGCAGAGTTTAGAAGCTTGTCTGAGTGTCCTGAGTGATATTAATACGCACTTTGAGGTGTGGATTCAACCATATCGCTTAGGGTTAGGGTCATGGAAAAGTTAAACACACCGCGGCAGGACTGCTGTGTGACGCTTACACACACACACACACACACTCTCTCTCTCTCTCTCTCTCTCTCTCTCTCTCTCTCTCTCTCTCTCTCTCTCTCCCTCTCTCTCTCTCTCTCCCCCACTCTCTCCCACTCTAACCAGTACAGTGTCTTGGTCCGGTCTGCAGGAGGGTTCTGTGGGACTGTTAGCCGGTCGACGCCCTCATGATGTCATCATGATGTCATCATCCCGGGCCGTCAGCCTTGGTTCCCCTGAATGGGTCCTTTGTTCCACTGGCTGGCTCTGGAACAGCTCAGCGGGCCCGGCCCCTCAGGTCCCCGTCGGGGCCCGGGACAGACAGAGAGAGGGAGGGCAGAGGGAGAGAGATGGATTGGGGGAGAGAGATAGAGAGAGAGAGAGAGAGAGAGAGAGAGAGAGACCCAAAACACTCTACTGGTGTATGGGGACGGGAGAGAGAGGGGGGAGGGACAGACGGGAGGAGAGAACATGTTAAACAGTTTGAGCATTGAGTGTGCGTGTGTGTTTGAATGTGTGCATGTATGTGTGCGTGTGTGTGTGTGTGTGTGTGTGTGTGTGTGTGTGTGTGTGTGTGTGTGTGTGTGTGTGTGTGTGTGTGTGTGTGTGTGTGTGTGGTGGAATGTGGATTCCTCTCTACGCGTATCCCATTGTTAATCCCACCAGATACGGGTGGAGGCACACACAGGCCTGTTCTGTTGTAAAATATATTTTCAAATTCAGCATTAGTGCAAAAGAAAGAATCCAACTGAGAAAGCTCTTATGCTATTATATTGAGTATACGAATTAATAGCCCGGTCGCAGGAGATGCTGCCTACGATCCTCCAACATTGTTTTCTTGCCGTCAGCTTAATTGAGTAGGAAAAACCTGTTTTAGCTATCGCCGCGCGGTGTTCTCTCCTAGTCTATGTCGTAGCCACAGCACCTTGACTCACACAAAGACCCTTAATGAAGACCCATTTGGTAGAGAGTTTGTGAAGAGGTCTGGCCTGGTGAGCAGGTGGGAGCAGCCATTACTCTGAGTCAAAGTGCCCAGAAACACGTCGTTTACACCAGCGCTAACCATGCTAAATGTTTGTTTTAGCATGCTAGGTACGTCTCCCGACAACAACTAGAGGGGAAAGCTATTTGGATTTGTACTGCGTGTTTGTGACCCGCTGTTCCTGATTTAATAAGGCTGATGTGAAATGCATTACCTAACTGGTATGCTCTCTCCAGCGCAAACCCACACACACACAACCTCAAACACATGCTCACACAAACGCATTCATACATGCCCGCACACACGCGCCCACACACAAACAGACGTGTGCGCACAAGCACAAAAGCCCAGACACACACACTCACACACACACACACCCACCCACACACACACTCACTCCCCATCCCTCCCAGTCTCTAATGGTTTCCACTCCTGGCACAATCAAGGAGTCGGACCAGAGTCTCCCAAAGGGTGAGCCCGCTAGGGTGACAGGGTGAGCCTGTGAGGGTGACAGGCTGAGCCTGTGAGGGTGACAGGGTGAGCCTGTGAGGGTGACAGGGTGAGCCTGTGGCAGTGACAGGGTGAGCCTGTAAAGGGTGACAGGGTGAGTGACAGGGTGAGGGTGACAGGGTGAGCCTGTGAAGGTGACATGGTGAGGGTTACCAGTGAGGTTGAGAGGTAGACCAGTGAGTGGCCTTTGGGGGGTGACAGGGTGAGGGTCAGGCAGGATCCACTCATGCAGACCACAGGCTCTGGAACCGGTTCTGTCCCGCAGACGTGCAAACGTTTATAGTTTTTTTATGTCAATGTTTTGGGATTGTTTCTTGAAGCCCAAGGTTTTCGGTTACCATCTGATGCCGATGTTTTTCGTTGTCTGATGTTTAAAGGAGCGGAGGGGCGGGGGGGGGGGTCAAGACAGGGTGTTATTTTGAAAAAACAAGAATTTCTCAAAGTTGGTGGCAGTTTTACTCCACGGCAATACATACCGGAGACTGTTGATCTTCAGAGCTAAAACGAACAGTAGAGACTTTTATTATTGAACTGTGATGACCTCAAACGATCTCTCCCTCTGGTAAGCTCTGACAGACTCTCCAAGAAAGGCATCCTGAGGTCCTGTCATCGGCTCTGTGAAAAAATGAACATTCCTGCGGAGGCTTTTTACGTGGATACCGTCTATTTATAAGCATCTGCTGGCCTTCTGGTGCGTCGTATTTGGTTTGTATGTGGATATACAGTATATATATATATATATATATATATATATATATATATATATATATATATATATATATATATATATATATATATATATATATATATACGGTATATATATATATGTGGGCTGTGCGTGTATGTGTCCATATGTATTTTTCTTTCTATGTTTATATATCTTGACTGGTGTGTGCGTGCGCGTGCGTGTGTGTGTGTATGCGAGAGTATGTGTGTAAGTGTGTGTGTGTATGCGTGTTTGTCTGTCTGCTGTTTGTGTTGGTGTCTATATACAGTAGGTATGTGTGTTTTGTGAAACGTGTGTGTTGTACACTCAGATTCCCTGGCCTCCCCTCCCCCTAAGACGCGCTTAAAGCAAGACTCCGCGGTCAGTCTCCCAGCATGCACCTCTGCAGCTGAATGGCTGGGCACCACGGAGCGGGAGTGAGCCAGAGATTAGCTGAACGGGGGACACCTTGAATGAGTTCTGCAGCCATGGCCCCCAGGCGGTCCTCATAACACACACACCCACAAACACAGTTTAACACACACACACACACACACGCACACAGGTTCACACACACAGACACACACAGGTTCAAACACACACACACACACACACACACACACACACACTCAAACACATATGGATTGCCTTAGAGCGATAAATACCGACTAATGACCGTTTTGTTCGAGGAACCACTCATCACCCAGCATCTCATCAATGTTCAGAATAAAGCGTTTTGAGAGGGAGGGCTGACCGCAGAGAAGGCGCTGACTGGAGGAGAGGCGTCCGTGTAGGGATGGGTTAGGGATAACGGATTGGTTACGACGGCTGCAGGGTGGTCAGGGGGGGCTGCAGGGGTTGATGGATAGACATCAGGACAGACTGACAGGGACCCTGGGACCAGTCTCCACACTGGTATCGGGAGGGATTTCACGCTCATGGACGTTGATGAGTGGTGTAGCCCCATCCCTTATAACCGGATCTCACTTCCTATTAGCGCTCATTATCTCAGAGGACATCTTACAGCAGGCAAGACCGCTGACTGTGCACATAAACACACACACACACACACACACACACACACACACACACACACACACACACACACACACACACACACACACACACACACACACACACACACACACACACACACACACACACACACACACACACACACACACACACACACACACACACAACACAGAAACAAACACAGACACACACAGTAGCGAACACACACATATTAACACAATCACACATACACACACACACACACACACACACACAGACACACACACACCCACACACACACAACACTGTAACAAACACACACACACACAGTAGCGAACATACACATTTTAACACAATCACACATACACACACACACACACACACACACACACACACACACACACACACACACACACACACACACACACACACACACACACACACACACACACACACACACACACACAATATCCTCTATTCCCTGAGACCGAAACATTAATAATTATCTTGAGGTCATGAATACTAATACAAAACACATCAATAAATGAAGAACTACCATAACAACTGTGAAGCCCCAGTGTTCCCAAACAATATGCTAAGGACCGTCTGTCCACAGCGGAGGAGCTGGAGCAATGGTGGCATCCTCTGGAATCCACGCTGCTGCCTTCAACATAGCAAGCTGATATCTAAGACTGCTTTGAGAAATCGTGTACGTGTGTGTGTGTGTGTGTGTGTGTGTGTGTGTGTGTGTGTGTGTGTGTGTGTGTGTGTGTGTGTGTGTGTGTGTGTGTGTGTGTGTGTGTGTGTGTGTGTGTGTGTGTGTGTGTGTGTGTGTGTGTGTGTGTGTGTGTGTGTGTGTGTGTGTGTGTGTGTGTGTGTGTGTGTGTGTGTGTGTGTAGCTGTGTTTACGTAGGTATGAGTACTGTGAGCATGTGTGTGTGTGTGTGTGTGTGTGTGTGTGTGTGTGTGTGTGTGTGTGTATGTGGTGTGTGTGTGTGTGTGTGTGTGTGTGTGTGTGTGTGTGTGTGTGTGTGTGTGTGTGTGTGGTGTGTGTGTGTGGAGTATGTGTGTGTGTGTGTGTGTGTGTGTGTGTGTGTGTGTGTGTGTGTGAGCATGCGTGTGTGTG
Organism: Melanogrammus aeglefinus; assembly: GCA_900291075.1. Taxonomy (NCBI): domain Eukaryota; kingdom Metazoa; phylum Chordata; class Actinopteri; order Gadiformes; family Gadidae; genus Melanogrammus; species Melanogrammus aeglefinus. Next base: position 127,077 of record OLKM01001415.1, on the reverse strand, counting down.
TATGTAGTAAGTATGTATGTCTGTATAAGCATGTGTTTCTGCGCGTGCTTCTGTGAATATGTGTCTGTAGCCTTGTAGGTGTGTTTACGTAGGTATGTGTACATGTTTGTATGTGCGGCTGTGTGTGTATTTACATGTGTGTGTGTGTCTGCAGCTGTGTATGTGTGTGTGTGTAGGTGTGTTTACGTAGGTTTGAGTACATGTTTGTGTGCGTTTGTATGTGTGCGTGTGTGTGTGTGTGTGTGCGCGCGCGTGTGTGTGTATAGCTGTTTTTACGTAGGTATGAGTACGTGTGTGTGTGTGTGTGTGTGTGTGTGTGTGTGTGTGTGTGTGTGTGTGTGTGTGTGTGTGTGTGTGTGTGTGTGTGTGTGTGTGTGTGTGTGTGTGTGTTGTGGGGGGGGGGGGGGGGGGGGGGGGGAGGTGCAGGTGGTGGCCACCAGAGAGGAGAGGGGTCATTTCACGGAGGCAGATCACTTGACAACCTGCTCTCCAGAGGGATGGGGAGGGGGCTGCAGATGGCTGGGGGGGCTGGAGGAGGTAGGGGGGGGGGGGGGTCGTGGTCCCTGGCCAGCGCATTCATCTCTATTTAACGTCGTCCGCCCCTCCCAGTCCGCTAGCGGGACGCAGCTCATCACTTAAACTGACGGCTCCTTGGCGCCCGCTGTTCTCCAAGCGGACCCGCTTCCCGTTCTCGCCGAGCGACGCGTGTCAGACATAAAGATGAATAAGTGATCAGTTATCAAATAAAATGGAGCTGATGGAGGGGAGACGCTTCCCAGCGTCGTTCTGTACGAAATGAAATTACAAAAACACAGGGCTGCGATCGGACACAAACTAATTCTAATTAATTCCACTCAATAATTTAGCGCGTCGATGAAATATTAATTGCTGCGAGGCGGGAACAGAGGAGGACCTCCGATCGCATTAGTGCACGTTTTAATGAAAAGGAAAACACACGGCAAATAACCACGCAGTAACTCTCTCCTCACGCACAAGAACACACACAAACACCAACAACCAACACACACAGAGACACAAACACACACAGACACACAAACAGTGTCCACAAACACACACAGACGCAGACCAGTGTCCACAAACACACACACAGACGCAGACCAGTGTCCACAAACACACACAGACGCACACCAGTGTCCACAAACACACACAGACGCACACCAGTGTCCACAAACACACACAGACGCACACCAGTGTCCACAAACACACACAGACGCACACCAGTGCGCTGCTAACGGCTCGATTAAAGACGGCTCTGGGAGCAGCAGACCGATCTCCCACAGTCCCGGGAACTCTGCATCTCATCCCACAAACGTCAAGTCCAAACACACACAGCGGCCCCCCTAACCACAAAGCGTCTCCGACCAGGAGACCACGGCCAGCGGTGGCGCCGCCCGGCCGCCGTGGACGCTGGACGGCTGAAAACAGGCTTGGACTCTTTTGTTTAACTGTACAGCCTCCAGTGGGACGGGTTCAGCTGGTGGAGGGGCAGGGTACAGGGACAGGGAGGGGCAGGGTACAGGGACAGGGAGGGGCAGGGTACAGGGACAGGGAGGGGCAGGGTACAGGGACAGGGAGGGTCGGGGTACAGGGACAGGGAGGGCCAGGGTACAGGGACAGGGAGGGTCGGGGTACAGGGACAGGGAGGGTCAGGGTACAGGGACAGGGAGGACCAGGGTACAGGGACAGGGAGGGTCAGGGGCCAGAGGGCCTTTAAGACACGGTTTAGAATGACCCTGACTTTGGAACATTAAACTGTAAAGACAAAGAACTCCAACAAAGATGATCATCCTCATCATCAACACTTTCACCCTCCCCCTGCTCCATCTCCTCATCACCATCACCATGGCAACAGCCATCACCTGGTGCCACTCAACTTAGGTTTTCGCCGTCCTTGTGGAATGCGCTTTTCTCTCTCTCTCTCTCTCTCTCTCTCTCTCTCTCTCTCTCTCTCTCTCTCTCTCTCTCCCCCTCTCTCTCTCTCTCTCCTCTCTCTCTCTCTCTCTCTCTCTCTCTCTCTCCTCTCTTCTCTCTCTCTCTCTCTCTCTCCTCTCCCTCTCTCTCTCTCTCCCCTCTCTCTTCTCTCTCTCTCTCTCTCCTCTCTCTCTCTCTCTCTCTCTCTCTCTCTCTCTCTCTCTCTCTCTCTGCTGTACTTGTGCGTTTAAGTCCGCTCTGTCTCTGACGCACCGATCGATGCGCACCAAACTCTTTGTAAGCTGTGCGTTCGCTGCAGCATTCAATCAAAAAACACACACACACACACACACACACACACACACACACACACACACACACACACACACACACACACACACACACACACACACACACACACACACACACACACACACACACACACAAACACACACACACACACAACCGACAGGCCTACCCATCACCCCCCCAAAAAAGTGCCCTTTTTTCTCAAGGACAGCTGGCGGTTGCCAGGGCAACGGCGGAGAGCGATTGCCATGTGCGGCGGCTCGCCGGTTCCGCTCCGCAGGCCGAGCGCGGCGAGGGTAGCAGCCCGCCAGACTGCTGATGAAGGCCAGGAGGAAGAGGAGGGAGGGGGAGGGGGGAGAGAGAGAGAGGGGGGGGGGAGAGAGAGGAGAGGGGGGAGAGGAGAGAGGGAGGGAGAGAGGAGGGGAGAGGGGGGAGAGAGAGGGGGAGGGGGGGGAGAGGAGAGAGGGGGAGGGGAGGGGAGGAGGGGGAGGGGAGGAGAGAGAGGGGGAGGGGGGGAGGCCTTCGATTCGCTGACCTGTGGGCCTCCTTGAACCAATATGCCCCCCCCTCCCTCCCTCGCTGCTCATTGGCTGATTTTGGATGTGGGCCAAATGGACTCTGGACGATAGGATTGGCTAAACGCCTCAATTTAAATGAACGTACAAAAACATAAAGAGTAAATAGGAGTGCACGGGGGAAGAGGGTAACGTGACAACTGAATGACCTCCAGTGAGGACACCATGTGTGGCTGTTCTCCGTGTGTGTGGTGTGTTGTGTGTGTGTGTGTGTGTGTGTGTGTGTGTGTGTGTGTGTGTGTGTGTGTGTGTGTGTGTGTGTGTGTGTGTGTGTGTGTGTCTGTGTGTGTGTGTGTGTATGGATGTGGGGGGGGACTCTGGCTCCTTAAGGACCCTCCCCTGTCCGTCCGTCCGTCTGTCTGTGCGTTCTGCAGGACGCCCGGCCGTTAGCACACAGCCTGGCGCAGGTGAAAGGCATGCTGGGAGCAGGGAGCAGGAGGGAGGAGGGGGAGGGCTTGATTCCTTTGTGCAGCGCCAGATGTAGGAAATAGCTGACATGAGCCATCACTAGCAGTGTGTGTGTGTGTGTGGTGTGTGTGTGTGTGTGTGTGTGGTGTGGGTATGTGTGTGTGGGGGTGTGTGTGTGGGGGTGTGTGTGGGTGTGTGTGTTTGTGTGTGTTTTGTCGCTAAAGGTGTGTTTAACAATATGGAGAGCGAAGCAGAGTGTGTTTCAGAGAGAGAGAGAAAGAGAGAGGCAGGAAGGGAGGGAGGGAGA
>OLKM01001415.1:116046-118546 GCA_900291075.1 Melanogrammus aeglefinus | reverse complement strand
ATGTCTCCGCCCCGCCGTCGAAGCACCAACAGCCACCGCGTGTGTTTCGGCCGAGCGAGCAGATCGGGGGGGGGGGCCGCGGCTATTGAGTTTCCCCCCCGAGAAGTCCTATTGGTGGAGAGCGTTGTCGCCGGGGGGCTGTTGAAGAGTCCGATAGCTCCTTATCAGCACGCTAACAGGTTCTGGCTGGACAGGCTCAATTAGCCGGCACTTAGAGCCGTGTATGAGTGCACGGTCTGGGCACGAGGGCGGAGGGCCGGACCACCACGACCAGGGAGATGACAGACGCGCCCGCTGCCGACAAAAGGCGCTCTGTGGCCAGGGGCCCGGAGGCCAGGGGCCCGGAGGCCGCTCACTCGGCCTGGGCGGGGTAGGGGAAGGGCTTTTATTGTGGTAGCCCCCGGAGGTGTTGGGGGGGGGCTCTGATAGAGATGATAGGGATCTCCAGGAAGCCCAATAACCGTATAGGCAGGAGAGGAAGTGTGCAGGGCTTAGTCTCTGAGGCGGCATACATTACAGCGGCTCTGTGGTGAGTTTTGAATGAAGATTAATGAATGTTTTCTGGATAATAGCCTTTTGTAAGTGACAAGCATCTCCTGGAACGTGCACTAATGGGGCGACACACACACACACACACACACACACACACACACACACACACACACACACACACACACACACACACACACACACACACACACACACACACACACACATTTTAACAATCAGTCAAGGTCGAACACATAGTACTCACACACAACGCTCTACATTAGTTTCTAGCCAAAAACATAAAAAGCAGCGTTTTATCCTCTTATCTCGGTGTTCTAGTGTGTTTAGACTCTGTTTGGATCTACCATGGCCTGACTGCTCTCCGATCTGCCAACAACGACGTCTCCCTCCGTCACTGCCCTCCTCCTCCCTGACAGTACTGACAGATAGCTAACACCTCTCCTGGCCTCGGCCGGTGGGGGGTGGGGGGGGCACGCTGCATCCAGGACTCCGTGATGAATTTTGAAAACCGCCGCTGGCCAAGGTTCCGTTGGCCAACGTCTATCCTAGCTTAAAATACCATCACAGCAAAGGAATCAAACTGAACGGAGCAGGGAGCTCGCAGGTGCAGTGGGCTCCGTCCGAAGGTACACAGAGTTGCAGCGTGTTTTGTGTGTGTGGCGTGGTGTTAGCTCCTCCAGCTAGCGCCTCAGGGAACGTCTGAGCAGCCATCGCCCTCCTAAACCCCCTGAGGTCCTCCAGCGCTCAGCTCCAGCGTGAGGAGCCGTCTGTCTTCACCTGGAGGCCCGGGACCAGGGAGACCCCCCCGCTGAGACAGGGCAGGTAGCGAGGCGCACGCTCGCGTTTCAATGCGCCTCCAATCAATAAGACGTCTATATATAGTAAGAAGGTCAGGGGGAGGAGCTTAAGGGAAAGGCCGTCGGTGACGTCTTGGCGTCGGTGATGTGGACGCGGCCAAGAGGGAGAAGACTTCCCCGAGTTCCTCCTCAAGGGAAGGTCTCTCGCTGCAGAGAGAGGGAGGAGGAGGTGATGGAGTGATAGGGAGAGAGAGAGAGAGAGAGAGAGAGAGAGAGAGAGAGAGAGAGAGAGAGAGAGAGAGAGAGAGAGAGAGAGAGAGAGAGAGAGAGAGAGAGAGAGACGTCTCTACTGGATGAGAGAGAGAGAGAGAGAGAGAGAGAGAGAGAGAGAGAGAGAGAGAGAGAGAGAGAGAGAGAGAGAGAGAGAGAGAGAGAGAGAGAGAGAGAGAGAGAGAGAGAGAGAGAGAGAGAGAGAGAGAGAGAGAGAGGGCGTGAGAGAGAGAGAGAGAGAGAGAGAGAGAGAGAGAGAGAGAGAGAGAGAGAGAGAGAGAGAGAGAGAGAGAGAGAGAGAGAGAGAGAGAGAGAGAGAGAGAGAGAGAGAGAGAGAGAGAGAGAGAGAGAGAGAGAGAGAGAGAGAGAGAGAGAGAGAGAGAGAGAGGAGAGAGAGAGAGAGAGAGAGAGGGGGGAGAGAGAGAGAGAGAGAGAGAGAGAGAGAGAGAGAGAGAGAGAGAGAGAGAGAGAGAGAGAGAGAGAGAAGGGGAGAGAGGAGGGGGAGAGATGGCGGTGATGGAGGAAGAGAGAGAGAGGGGTGAAGAACGAGGTAGGTAGAGAGAAGGACAGCTCCCCAGAGACAGGGAGAGAGACAGAGCTGGGATAAAGAGAGATTGAGATAAAGAGGGTGAAAGAGAGGTCCTGGGAGACAAAACAAAGAGGCAAAGAGAGAGTTGAGACAGAGAGGAAGAGAGAGGGAGGAGGAGGGAGACAAAGAGAGGGCGAGAGAAAGGAGAGAGAGAGAGACAGAGAGAGAGGGGAGAGAGAGAGGGGAGAGAGAGAGAGAGAGAGAGAGAGAGAGAGAGAGAGACAGAGAGAGGTAGAGAGAGAGAGACAGAGGGAGGGGAGAGAGCGAGAGAGAGAGAGGAAGAAGAGCAAGAGAGAGAGACGATGAGAAGAGAAGAGAGAGATGAGAGTAGAGA
>OLKM01001415.1:79205-96160 GCA_900291075.1 Melanogrammus aeglefinus | reverse complement strand
GGTAGTTCACTGCCACCCCTCCCCCCACCCCCCTCAAAAAAACAAAATGGGTTTTGATGGAGGCCCCTTTTTGTCCTGTCATGCATTTTTCGCCCCTCTTTCATCGGAAGCAGCGAAGGGAAGCAAATGGGCCATAATAAGAGCCTAACGATCAGCCAGAGAGTGTGAAATTAGAAGAAACGTCTTCATTTTCACAGCTTTCCTCTCCCTCTCTCCTCCCTCTCTCCCTCCCTCCCCCTCCCTCCCTCTTTGTGCCTTTTCAGCGGGGCGGTCATGCGTTCTGAGTGTAGGAGGTGAAAGTAAGGGTGGCGGAGAGTGTCAAAAGAGATTAGTTATTGAAAGGCTTTGTGGAGGTTATGTGAGAGGCAGCCCAACAAGTTGCTTGTTTGGACTCTGCTGGCCTTTGCTTCGGCAGCGGATGCTGATCCGATGCGCTGGCAGCCCGCGGGCGCACTGCGCAGCCCAACACGTTCTTTAAACCTCACTTAAAATAAGAACAGAGAGCTAATAATATTAAGAGTCAAAATAAACTAAGTGACAACCATCTCTCTGCTTTGCTCTTCTCCTGTGAATGTGTCATCCCCCTTTTCACGTGTCTATGAATATGAAGCAGCTGTGAGTTAGCATCTATGAATTATATATGCTAGCCGTGTTGGCTAGCTAATGCTAGCTGTCGCCGCGGGCCCATATGCGGCCGTCATAGCTTTACATTTGATATCCATTGATTCCTTCGGCCGTCATCACCTCACACGGGACCCCGTGGTCCACTGCTGAAGGTTTTCTGTTCTGTTCGATGAGCCGCGCTGGTGGCGTTTACGTACCGCTGGGCAGCACGTGACGGACGCATGGAGAAGGTTCACATCTATATATATCTATGTATCTATATATATCTATAGATTGAAATCTGGAGAGAATGGAAGTATGGAGCCGCTTGGAGTATCAAATAGAGAGCGTGCGTCAGTTAGATTGCATGATATACAACATGCATGGATTACAACACGTCATATCATGCATGCTTCATTCAGAGTACGCGCTGAAGAGCATACGTCTGATCGACGCCAACCAGGGAGTCAGTTACAACATTGGATACAGCGCCGATATCAGTGCCTGAAATATAAGGCATGCATCAGTGAGAGTCTAGTGCAGGCTCAGTGAGAGTGTGAGAGTGTGAGAGTGATGCAGCGCAAGTGTCGTGCGTGAGCCCCTTCTGAAGCTTGATGAAGTGGGGGACTTCAAGGATGTTCTCCGAGAGCGAGGTTCTCAATCGATATCTGCAACACGTCCTGGAGAGGGAGGCGCCGTGGGATGGAGCAGGCTTCAGCGGCGAGGTCTTTACAGGAAGGTCAAGGTGAAGACGCCCCCCATTGACTTACAGTATATTACTGTACTTAGATATTATAGATGGAGAACTTCTGCTGCTTTGAGAACAACCCCAACCCACAGTTGATCTTTAACTGATGTTTTAAGTCTGCATCCATGAATAGAATAATAAAAAATAGACGAAAAAGCAGTTTGGGAGCCCGGTTAGCGTAGCATCGAGCTACATCTTTGTAGCTGTTGGTTATTTCCCTGTAGGCTTAGCCCTAAAAGCTACACAATATACTGTTGTACTGTGAATATAGCAAACACATAAATGGCTCGTAGCACGCTAGCACTCAAATGCTCGCTCTCCATGATCCAAAACGGTTTTGACTTCAAGGAACATAAATCATTACTTATGCATTAAGCTATGAATTATATGGAAGCATTTTACATAAACGGGTATCTGCATAATGCTGATCTGCATAAAGATGACTTTTATGGTGCTTCCCCTAAAGTAGATTCGTACTTCAGAATAAAGGCCCTGAAGTGACATTCCTCGGCTGGGCCTCGCTCTGGGCTCTCCAACCGCAGGTTGAGAACCACTGGGACTGCTCAACCTGTGGTTGGGGAGCCCACGGAGGCTCCCCCGGGAGGCTCCAGTCCTCGATGACTGGGGTCAGCCCCGGGCCTCAGGGGGCGTGAAGGGGTGGAAGCCCAGAGGGGAGTTCCAGCTCCAGGTCAGGGACCGTCTCTCTCCGCCCACTCTGACGTTAGCCCGGGATGTTTGACATGACAGGCCGAACTAACTCATCATTATAGCTGTCTGAATCGGGACTGCAGAGAGCCACGTCACACACACATACACACACACACACACACGTACACACACACACACACGCACAAACACACACGCACGCACACACACACACAGTGGTGCACCACGTTGACAGGCAAGCGGACCGACAATAAAGAGAAGCGGTAGTGAGAGAGAGACGAGAGGATGAGAGAGAGAGAGAGAGAGAGAGAGAGAGAGAGAGAGAGAGAGAGAGAGAGAGAGAGAGAGAGAGAGAGAGAGGGGGGGAGAGAGAGAGAGAGAGAGAGAGAGAGAGAGAGAGAGAGAGAGGGAGAGAGAGAGAGGGGGAGAGAGGTAGAGAGGTGTGCCTTGGTAGAAAACTCGAGGAGCACAGTTGTCCCTGTTTGCCGTTGTGGGAAATCTGTCCGAGATCAAGAGTCTGGCCTTAGAGGGAGCGGGGGAAGGTATGACACACTCTCTCCCTGTTCACATGGATTAATAGCACAGCACTCACACACACACACACACCACACACACACACAACACACACACCACACACACACACACACCACACACAACACACACACACACACACACACACACACACACACTCTCACTAACTCACTGACTCACTCACTCACTCACTCACTCCCTCACTCATACAAACATACCCTCACTCCAACACACGCCCAGCTGTCTCCAGTGGAGCTGTCTCCAGTAGTCAGATTGAGTTAGTGTTGTCCACTCTTAATGCGCAGCATATGAGGGACAAACAGGCCCGTGTGTTCTGCTAACCCCGTCCCACAGATCTGGGGATCATTTGTTTTATTTCCCCGGGCCCAGGAATGTCCTCTTCATTGTGCACTCTAAATTATAAACACGCAAACCATGGGCAAGATGTCATTTAATACCCTAGGACTAATGCGCAATCACAGCCAATCAGCGGCAGCTTCCATCCGCCATCCGCGAGCATGACATGAACAAATTTGTTTTTTTTAATTTGTTTAAGAAGAACGGCAGAGTGGGCTAACCCAGAGAAGAGGAATGTGAACTCTGCTAAATAAACCACATTAACAACAGTGAACTTCAGCTTCCTCCTCTGAGTGGAATTACAAAGCAATGAATCTGTGGTCCCTAAAAACACAAGGGTCCCACCCACACAGCCAGACAGCCTTTGGACGTTCTACGGCCTCATTCCTGCAGCTGCACAGAGACCCGCTCCTTGACCGTCCTCTGGACCAGCAGACACCGGAGGAGGTCCTCACACCCCCACCCCAACACCATGTTCCTCTGCTCCACGCTGGGACGGCTAGCCTTCCGACAACCGCACCTTTGTGTGTGTGTGTGTGTGTGTGTGTGTGTGTGTGTGTGTGTGTGTGTGTGTGTGTGTGTGTGTGTGTGTGTGTGTGTGTGTGTGTGTGTGTGTGTGTGTATTGGTTGTTTGTGTGTACGTGTCTGTGTGTGTGTCTTGGTTGTGTGTGTGTCTGTCTGGCTGTGTGTGTGAGGGTCGTGGTTCTGTGAGTGTGTGTGTGTCTGTATGAGTGTGTGTTGGTAATGTGTGTATGTGTATATGTACACGTGTGTGTATGTATACGTGTGTGTGTGTGTGTTTGTCTGAGAGTGTTGGTAATATGTGTGTACGTGTGGTGTGTGTGTATTTGTCTGAGTGTGTTGGTAATGTGTGCATGTGTACGTGTGTGTGTGTGTGTGTGCATCGGTCATAAGTGTGTCTCTAACCCCTGCTGTCGTCAGCGTCTCAGGGGAACAGGACAGGGTGCTTCCGGAGCCCCCCCCCCCCCGGTGTTCACCCATTCAGACCCCCACCCAGGGCAAAACACTGACCCAAAAGAAACGCAATCGTACACTTTATCGTAGAATAGGAACGCAAAAAGACGTGAGAACGCCCAAACCGCCACGTCACTACGCCTTGATGTGTTGTGGAAGGAAGCAAAGGGACTCCAACTTTATAATGTTAATGGGCTTTTTACTAGCTTACCACCAGCGATATAAAAACACTACTTTGAGAAACAGCTTGGGGAGAAAATATGGTATAGTAAAACTTAAATGGGTTTTAAATACTTAAGGCACTACTAAGAGGCCTAATAAAGAGGTCCTTCTTCCCCTGGCCACGGCTTCAGCCTGCCTGTCGCCTCCACATGATTAAAGGGAGCAAAGATAGGCTTTACACGGTCGGGTGATTAAACCTGATTTATACGTGTGAAACCCGGATGTTTCTTTACATAAATCACGTCCCTGATACTTATCGGCAAAAGACTACATTTATTTTCTGGATTTTTCAAAAGAATACAGCACTGGAGAATCACAGACACAGCGGGCTGTAAAATGCTGGCCGAGTAAAAAAGTCTTCGACTGTCAAAAGGTTTTACGACAAAGAACGCAATGTGAGCTTAGCATGTTTGCATATCCCGCGGTAGAGCAACAGATGACTTTAAAAAAGGACGGGATATATATTTCACTGGGCTCCGCGGGGCAGGCGAAGCCAACTGCTTCTCTACGGCCCTGTGGTGAACGTTATGGATCTCTTCCTTAAGCCTGCGAGGTTGTGTGTGTAAGACAATAGCTTCTGTCGAGAGCTTCTCACTGCAGAGGCTCTGGGCTCTGTTTCCCCACCTGTTGTCCCGGGCTGAGGGGGGGGAAGCTGTCCCAACCTCGCTCCCTCCTCCCTCCCCAATCAACAGCGCCTTTGACGGGCTTAGCTGTAATCGCAAAAGCGGCCATGAAAACACTGAGTGCGGGCGCAGACGATGCCAAACGATACCTGGGTAAACCCCGGCCGCCTACGGACCTCATCACACTCACGACGGAGGATGTAAGTGTGATGATCTGAGAGTGAAAGGATGTTTGCTGTGCAATCACTGAAAGGATGTTTTCTTTATCGTGACGGCTTAAAATCCTGTTCCCACACTGGTGGGAGATGAGCCAACACATGGTGGTCATGTACACGCAACAACATTATCAGACTAAACATGAACAGATTAGATACTGGTTCAAAAACCCGAAAAGGAAAAGTCCTTTGATTCACGACTGAGTGACGTACGAGGGCCTTTAACCCCATGATTGAAGTCAACTCTGTGGATTCCCTGATTTGTGTCGTTTTTGTGTTTTTCATTCCAAATAGCCCACTTAGCATTCACATCGCTAATCAAATGGGACTGCCTGTGATTGCTAAAACTGAAAATATGTATAGTTGAAAGGGAGATATGATGTAAACTTCCAGCAAGATAGTAAACATCATTAACGGAAGAAATGATGAGCCCTCCTCATCATTTCCCCTCAACGCATCTCTCCCTCTCCCTCTCTCTCTGTGTCCCCCTCTGTCTCTCTCTCCCACTCCCGCTAACTCTCTCTCTCTCCCTCTCTGTCCCCCTCTCTACCTCTCCCCTTCCTCTCCCTCTCCCTCTTCTCTCTCTGTCCCCCTCTGTCTCTCTCACCCTCTCCTTCCCTCCCTCTCCCCTCTCTCTCTCTCTCTCTGCTCTCTCTCTCTCTCTCTCTCTCTCTCTCTCTCTCTCTCTCTCTCTCTCTCTCTCTCTCTCTCTCTCTCTCTCTCTCTCTCTCTCTCTCTCTCTCTCTCCTCTCTCTCTCTCTCTCTCTCTCTCTCTCTCTCTCCCTCTCTCCCTCTCTCTCTCTCCCCCTCCCTCCCTCTCTGTCTCCCAGTGCTCCCCTCTCTGTCTACATTAAATCCAGGCAGACAGAACACGGTGGCCACCTCCGTTCCTGTGGATTGATTTGTAGGAATTAGCACGGAGCAGGCCGCAGGCCCCCAGGTCGGAGGACACGAACTCTACATTATGTTTTTTATCTGTTTTTTTCTTTAACTTGCTTCCAAACACAAGGCATGATTCTGGGATAATTTGAAACATCTTTAAACCAAAACCACAAAAGTAAATAATTGAAAAAAATAGGGAGTGGTTTTCTAAAGCATACCAGCAAATAAGCCTAAGACATTTAGTTCCCTCTTTCCGGGGGGGGGGGGGGTGTGGAGTGGAGACCGGGACTGCCAGCTCCGAGCGGGCCGGGCTGCGTGCGGTCAGGTGAAACCGATGCCCTGGAACAGCGAGTGGAAACAGCCTCAGACGCTCTGGAGGTTTACAGCACGGAGCTACGCCGGGCACGGGAACATATTAGCTGTTTGCTGTTGCGTTCATGAATTTGGTTAAACGTAGGTTAACGAAGATCATTAAAGATAGGAGAACTCAGGCTGACTGTAGCACTGCTAAAGAGTGAGTCGCTATGGAAAAACGACGGCAGAGAGAGGAAAGTGAAAGTCGTTCAAAGTGAGAAAAGCTTCATCTTTTGACTCCAGTATTCTCTCTTCCGGTCGCTTGCTACCAACTGTACTTCTCTTCTATCCTCTTTTTAAAAATGAGTTTCTTCCTGGTGCAGAATTGGAGGGGTGGTCTGGTTTATTTTTATTCCCTTCCTCCCTTTTCTATTGGTTGGTTGGCCTCGCGCTGGGAGGCTGGAGGCTTTGTTAATTGATCTTTAACCTTGAAGTGAGAAACCCAAATACTGCCACCCAACTGAAGCACACACATCACGGGGGAATGAACAAATTGACCCATTAACCGGGGATCTGACAGAGTGCAGGCCCTACCCCCTCCAGACTCTTATTAACCACCCAAATCTTTGAAGGCAAAAAATATAAAAATCAATTAGAGAAAAGAAAAGGATAAAAAAAAACAATTAAGCTGTCCATCAACGTTCAGAACTATCAAAAAATCCCTTAATTGCTCTCTCTTAGTCTCTCATTGTCGTACGTTTAGCTAAAAGCAAGTTTGAATGAATTTACTCATGGAAATCTACTTTTGTTGTCCCCTACCGACAAACTTGTGACACTGCTGACACTGTTGATGTCGTTGTGTGCCTTACATTTCAAAATAAGAGCGGCTCCCATTAGCCTAACCGACCGCCTGAAGGCTGCTACACACCGGCCTAACCGTCGGCCGTCTGAAACGTTTGGGGAGACTCGGCTGAGGTCTGCTCCGTGTGTTCGGCTGTGTTGGAAGCTTTTGCTCTGTTGGAAGCTGTGTTGGACTCCAGACGGTGACTGGTCCGGTTCATCATGCAAAGTCTGAGAGCGTTGGCGGGAGAGATTTGAGCGATCGGATAGTCTTGGTTGGTTGTGTTCTGCTGGCACGCTGACGCTGACTCGCTAGCACACTGACACTGACCACACTGACACGCTAGCACACTGACACGCTAGCACACTGACACGCTAGCACACTGACCACACTGACATGCTAGCACACTGACACGCTAGCACACTGACACGCTAGCACACTGACACGCTAGCACACTGACACGCTAGCACACTGACCCCACTGACATGCTAGCACACTGACATGCTAGCACACTGACACGCTAGCACACTGACCACACTGACATGCTAGCACACTGACACGCTAGCACACTGACCACACTGACATGCTAGCACACTGACACACTAGCACACTGACGCTGATTCGCTAGCACAGTGATTCTGATTACAACGATTCGCTGGCTGTGTTCCGCTAGCACACAGCCAGCGAATCAGCGCAGTGCTTTGGAGGGGCGGACCAGCATCTGCTTCTCGCCAGGCGCAGAACATGCACACTACCGTGCAGTTGGAAGTAGTTTTTGCAGTATTTTTCAATGCAACTTTTTTGCCGAACGGGTCAGACAAAAGCAGCTGACGGCCGGTGGCCGCTGGTCCTAGCCTGGCCAGGGGCCCCTCTGGCCCCAGTTGGGGCCCCTCAGGCCCCGGCTGGGGCTAGTGGACGGACCATGACTTACACTGTTGTCGCTGGTCCCGGACACCGGGTACACCGTCCAGCCGAGCTCCGCCGTTGCCGTGGTCGAGTCCATCAGCGTCTCTGAGAGAGGAGAGGGAAAAGGAAAGAACGGTTAAAAATCTACTTCAAATAATTGCTTCATTAAAAAGTCATCGTGGTCAAACGCTGGAGCAGAAGGAATTTGAAACCGCATGAACAGGGGGGAAGAATTGTGGGCAGACCGGAATATGTTCACACACATCGTTAGACACCGCTCAGTCAACGTTACCGAGGGCGACGGGGATAATGTTTCAGGCACTTGTTAACGGACACCCGCGCTAAACGAGCCGCAATTAAGATTCTTACGGCGATATCAATTCAAAGTAGAAACTATAGGAGCCTGCTTACAACGTCTGAAAGCAATCCCAGCTTCTCCAAACACATTGCTTCCACGCCACATTTGATTAAAATTTAAATTCAGATGTTGGTTCAGATTCCTTTTGCATGAGCCCAGTGAAGAGTAATAACAGACATCCTGTAGCCCCAAATAAGACTTGAGGAAGAACATGGGGAATGGACGGATCCCTTTTGTGACCTTTAGGGGGTCAGGGTCAGTACGACAAAGACGTTGACGATGGTTTTGAGGAACAGAGGTCTTCCTCGTAGGTCAGTCCTACGACTGACCGATACAGATCCAACATGTCCGACGGCCTTCCCACCACATGTCCGCTCAGCTACTCCACACTCGCTCACATGGATTCAGCCGCTGAGCACCGTGGAAAAATACCTTCCCCAGGGTGTTGGGAGGGGGCGGGGGGGCGCCCTATACGCCGTGGATTAACTGATGGAAAATAACACCTCTTGTAATTGGGGTCAAAGAGGATGTGTCAGAGATGTTCGTCATGGGAGAGAGAGAGGGCGAGAGAGAGAGAGCGAGGGGAGGGGGTTCTGAGAGAACACCAGTGACCTCTGCCAGTGGGTAAAGCTCAACAAGCTGTCCATCAACACCACATTATTCACGTCAGCATTTCAAACTGTGATTTTGGGTTCTTTCACACATTCTGCGGTCTCCGTCGGCATTTCACCGAACGTTTACAACTTCCAGGGAATCGACCATCTACTGTGGTCGATTCCCCATCCCCTCCACCGCCTCCTCCACCTCCTCGCCTGGGTAGTGGGCAGCACTTGATAATTTAGCCCCTGGATTAAGGCTGGGCCTAGCCTGGGGGGAAGATGTAAAGGAGTGGAGCGGGGGGAGCGTCAGGTGCCCTGGCCAGCTGCTGCTCTGGAAGGCCTGCCGGGTGGTGTTAGGGGGCTGGTGGATGTAGACAGCTCCTCAACGAAGCCTACTACTACTGGGACCGCTCCAACTACTGGGCCTGCTGCTAACTGACATGAGAAACAACCGTACACACAGCCACACAGACACACAGACACACAGACACACAGCCACACAGCCACACAGCCACACAGACACACAGACACACAGCCACCGGGCCACCCGGCCTCCATTTTGTGGAATGATTCACTTTGATGCTGGAGTGGTTTGGGATTGGGAGGGGCATGAGGTCCAAAAAGACGTCAACCCGTCGAGTTAAAAGCAACTAAAAGAAAACTTTTCTCCCATTGTTGTTTTTCAGAGCTTTTCCCCCAAAATCCTCCCCTGTAAATTTTGATTTAAAGTCATCCAAAGGAGGGATGCATTCCCCATAATAAGGACAGAATGGGCTGCTGGATGGCGCCCTAAGCTGCTCCTCGACGAGTGTTGAGCCTCCCGAACACGCCCAGTCATGCTGCGGCACGTCGGATCTGCTTCTCCCAGCCCTCTCTCCACATCCCTCCCAGGAGTTATATTCCAGGAGAAGCCTTTTAATTACCCCGCACCACATGCATCGGCATATTCCAGACCTTTCCCTGAATTCTCCACAAATGCGTGCCCAGGCGTAATAACATATTTCATATCCTCTCTCCAGTTATCTCAAAGCTCACATCGTATAATTAGGAAGAGGAGAGGCTGCTATTGATAACCCTGTTGTGTGACTCATAGCTGCCGTCTACGCTGGGGCTGGGCTGTGAAACGCTAATTATCCGGCAAAATGATAACGATAATTAGTGAAGGGAGTAAAGTGAGAATGATGATTTGCCCTCACAACGTGGTTTGGGAAAATATGGTTAGAAATTAAGTGAGAAAATTAAGTGTGTGTCGAGTTTGAGTTGTTCTCTTTGTGGCGTTAGGGCTCTCTTTGTCCTCAGCCACCAAACACTTTCCTCCTCGCTTCGCTCTTTACTTAAACAGACTTAACGCAACTTAAGGCGAACTCTGGGAAACAGGCCGATGACTCAACCCGCTAGTGAGCTCACCATGCAGGCAACAAGTCCCCACGATAAGCCATGTGGGCAATAAGCCTTGTAGCTTCCAGGTAAGATCCCATGCTAAATGTTATCTCACTTTCCTCTGACTCTTCCCCGGCCTGTCTGGTTTTAAAAGCTCTGTATGCATAAAGTCACTTCAGATACATGTCATTAAGTCACTTCAGATACATGTCATTAAGTCACTTCAGATACATGCCATTAAGTCACTTCAGATACATGTCATTAAGTCACTTCAGATACATGGCATTAAGTTACTTCAGATACATGTCATTAAGTCACTTTAGATACATGTCATAAGTCACTTCAGATACATGTCATTAAGTCACTTCAAATACATGTCATTAAGACACTTTAGATACATCATGTCATTAAGTCACTTCAGATACATGTCATTAAGCCACTTTAGATACACGTCATTAAGCCACTTTAGATACATGTCATTAAGTCGGTTCAGATACATGTCATTAAGTCACTTCAGATACATGTCATTAAGTCACTTCAGATACATGTCATTAAGTCGGTTCAGATACTTGTCATTAAGTCACTTCACATACTTGTCATTAAGTCACTTTAGATACATGTCATTAAGTCACTGCAGATACTTGTCATTAAGTCACTTCACATACTTGTCATTAAGTCACTTTAGATACATGTCATTAAGTC
This sequence comes from Melanogrammus aeglefinus, assembly GCA_900291075.1. NCBI lineage: Eukaryota > Metazoa > Chordata > Actinopteri > Gadiformes > Gadidae > Melanogrammus > Melanogrammus aeglefinus. The sequence continues at coordinate 85,258 of OLKM01001415.1, read as the reverse complement.
ACTTCACATACTTGTCATTAAGTCACTTCACATACTTGTCATTAAGTCACTTCACATACTTGTCATTAAGTCACTTCAGATACATGTCATTAAGTCACTTCAGATACTTGTCATTAAGTCACTTCAGATACATTGTCATTAAGTCGGTTCAGATACATGTCATTCAGGACACTGTAGGGACTTTGCTCAAGGGTGCCCACAGGTCAGGCTGTGGACATTAGGGTTTGTAATCCTTTGGGCTGGGAATGAAACACACACCAGCCACTAAATCATCGTCCTCCACTATTTTCCCATCCCCTCCTGCCTCCGTCTTTCCATCTTTCTTCTTCCCCGGCGTCTCCCCTGTTATCAGCGGGCTGCATGCAAGGAAGGCAGCCCCAAAGCCTGAAGACGCACTGCCTTCCCCTCCCTGCTGACGAGACATCGGTGAGGACGCACTGATCACAAAGCCAGTGTTCTCATGGCCGCTCTGAACCCAGCCGTACACGTCAGTCGAAGCCGACGGTTCCCTCTGCTTCAGAGTACCAAAGGGTTTGGGGAAGTCTGGGGGCTGTTAGCCTCAAACTTTTTTTTGTATTACACTAATATTTTTGAGGTAGTAGCTCTTATAATATGTTCTTATGTTCTGCTTTTTGATTGATTGAATGAGGGGTATTTTTTTAATTGTGGTTTCATTGTTTTTCAAATGTGAATTTCAGATTGGATCACACGCTTTTAATTTAGCCCGAAAAACATGCAGATGAAATTCCTGAATATATTTGGTTGTAAACAGGATTTTTAGTATTCAATGATTTATTACAGTTATTACTAAAAGTCTTAACATTTATTTTTAACAGGAAATTTGTTGATTTGTATATATTTGCATATGATCTATTTGATATGAGCTAATTATTGAGTCAACAGCGATGAGCAGATGAGTGGGATGTGAGCCATGAATAACCAACGAGTCTCACGTCAAAACGCATACTGGCTGAGAGTGCTTACTGCTGAGGGAGGGAGAGGGAGAGGGAGAGAGGGAGGAGGGAGGGAGAGAGAGAGAGAGAGAGAGAGAGAGAGAGAGAGAGAGAGAGAGAGAGAGAGAGGAGAGAGAGAGAGAGAGAGAGAGAGAGAGAGAGAGAGAGAGAGAGAAAGGGAGGGAGGGAGAGGGAGAGAGAGAGAGAGGGAGAGAGAGAGGGAGAGAGAGAGATCTCAAGCGAGTTCTGACTGAAGTGAGTGACATTGGAGAGAGGACGATTGGGGCTCGGGGGGTAGACCGTACCATAACAACACTCCTCTTGTCTAAGAGGGGTCAAAATCTCGGCTTTCCTAAGAAAACAACAGCATCTCAAACAAAACTCAGGAGGACAGCTGTCGACAGACCACCTCAACGAGGGGCCATTTTTAATTGTAGAACCATGATGACTGAGTCAAGGTTTAAAAACATAGAATTAATAAACTAAACAGTCTATGACGAATGTTATTTCAAACACATTGACCATATTCAGAGTCCCTTTCCATGCCATTCTGTACATTCACAGCCTAGAGTCCATTGGCCACGCGTGGACCTCCTGTGTACTGATGCCTTCGTTGTACTCCTGCTAGGCAGCCTCTCCGTGCGCTCCGGCCGGCGGCATGCGGGCGTGCACGTGACTCAGGGGAGGGCACGTTGAGTGAGCAGTCATTCAAGGTTTTGCCCGAGGGCACAAGGGTCAGGTCTGGGGAGATGGATGACCAATTAGTGAGTAACCTGAGACAGAACGCGGGTGTTGGAGTGACGGACGGCGCTCCCCTCTGCCGGACGCCATGTTCGTTCTCTATGGAAACAACTTCTCCCAACTCGCGCCCACCCCCACCCCCACCCCCACCACCACCGCGGCCCGGGGGCAGGAACGCAACGCAGTGCAACCGACAGCACACTGCTCCCCCCCGCTCAGCCCAGGCATCTTCAGACTCAAGCCTGCTCCCTGAGACTAACTGTTCAGACTCAAACCTTCTCCCTGAGACTAACTGTTCAGACTGAAGCCTTCTCCCTGAGACTAACTGTTCAGACTGAAGCCTGCTCCCTGAGACTAACTGTTCAGACTGAAGCCTTCTCCCTGAGACTAACTGTTCAGACTGCAAAGCCTTCTCCTTGAGACTAACTGTTCAGACTGAAGCCTTCTCCCTGAGACTAACTGGTTTAATTGAGGTTTAAATTGTTCGCCGTTTCTTCGCCCCTCAGTGTAAATAAGAAAATTGGATGCAGATCTTTGTACTTTTTTTTACGTGACTACTTACTGAAACCATGTGGTCTCAGAAAGCAGAAAGGAGGAGGGAGCAATCTGACATCGGCCGCCGCTCAATAAAACAGGATGGAAACAATGTCGTATCGGGCTATATTTAGGTCCTATCGTTTAATGAGGGTATTTTCTGAAGAAGCAATTGACCTCTAAAACACAGCGTGCATCGGCTCGCAGCTAGAGCTCCCTTTTATCTCTCTGTTCGCTCTCTACCTCCAGGGGAAAAACAAATCCCTGGGCGGTGGATTCCAGATCAAAGTGAGCCACTTACATGCAGCTTTTCTTTTCTTTTCTTTTCTGGACAGGAGGCTGCGGTTACGCCACATTGCAGTACGGCGTTGATGCCCGGATTACGCCGTAGAACGCGCTCCTCCCCTTCTCCTCCCCCGTCCTTCAGAGCCCACTTTGCACCGCCGTTAAACCGCCTGCCAGCGCTAAACTGAACCCCATCATGCAGCTGCACCATGTAGCGTCATGTAGCACCATGTAGCATCATGTAGCATCATGTAGCATCACGTAGCACCATGTAGCATCACGTAGCACCATGTAGCATCATGTAGCACCATGTAGCGTCATCTAGCATCACGTAGCACCATGTAGCATCACGTAGCACCATGTAGCATCACGTAGCACAGCACCATGTAGCATCATGTAGCATCACGTAGCATCACGTAGCAACATGTAGCATCATGTAGCATCACGTAGCACCATGTAGCATCATGTAGCATCACGTAGCACCATGTAGCATCATCTAGCACCACTAACCGCCATGATTCATTCACTGTAATGACAGACGCCGCTACTGTCCTGAACAACAGACCGCTTCAGTTCTGAGGGGGGGGGGGGGGGGTGAAGGAGAAAGATGGCAGCCCGGGACCAGGAGGACTTATATCTGTCAGCTGGGGGGGGGGGGGGGTGGCGTGGCTGGGAGGTGTTCCTTCATAAATTCCAATCCCGGGTTCTAGGTGAACTACTGGGCTGGTTCCTGCCCTGGGGAACCTGCTCTCCATCAGGGTGGCCGGGCGAGGAGAGAGAGGCACCTTCCTGGGGGTAACGACGTCTCTGATGTGTAGTTGTGGGGGGGCGCACAACACCGAGACCAGCACTACATCGGGGTCGGTCCGGAGAGCCCTAGCCGAGGGAGCGGGGAGGGGACGACAGAGGAAGTGGGATCGTTGACTTTGGCAGCCAATGCTGCCCGGTGAAATATGCTACCGCTCACACACGCACACACACACACACACACACACACACACACACACACTCACGCTGACTCTCACACAGACCCAATCAGAGCGTGGAGAGAGTGGGAGGGAGTGTTCCGGGAGCCCCGGCGTGTTGACAGAGAGCTCCCGCGCAGTGTGTGTCTCCGCAGGCTCCACAGGAGGTTCAGCGGTGATCCGTACGCCGGCGACCGCCGGTATCACTCAGTGGAACTCACGGAGCGAACCGCGCCGCAGCAGCAGGGAGGGGGGGGGAGCTAGCAAACCGCAAACCGACCTAATGTCATGTCGGGGTGGCGACGTTCAGCTGTCAAAGGGAGAGCAGAATGGAGGCGCGTCCGTCGATTCATTGTGCGTTGAACTTGAGCCGCTGGCTGTGGTGATCAGCGAGATGGCGTTGCCATTTGAATAGGCTTACGTCGAATACGGTAAGAGTCAGGCAGTGCCGTAGCACAACACTGAGACTCATAAAGACTGTGGTCCTGTATTTAATTTAAGGGCCCTGATTCAGGATGAAGAGGATGAAGGATTCAAGGTGGAAAAAAAACGACAGGTCTACTGAACCACGCGTCGCACGTTTAGTCCGAGACTTCAGTTCTCCTCAAGCACAGCAGGAGTTATTATCATCAGTGCGACCTCCACGAGGACACATGTTGGCCGTGCCCATCATACAAAAGTACACTTCCTGTTTCCGTTTGTTAAGAAGACAAAGTGTTTGAGTGCTAAGCTGAAGCTGTAGCTGCACTGTTACCCACTGCCTGCCGTCTCCCTATCCCTGACTCTGGGGAGAACGGCTTACTGGTCCGATGGTAAACCCAGACGGAGGGTAAGGTCCCGTGGGCAGTCAGGGTGCACTGTATGAGGTGGAACGAACCCAGGCTGTCACGGATGGTTTCCAGGCGTCGCAAATCCTCCTAAACCGGTTTAAACCGTTTGACAGATGAGCAGCGGTTCTACTTTCCCTCGATGGAAAGAAATGAAAAACAATGAAAAAGAAAACGAATAGTGTGTGTGCCGCGACTGGGACTCTCTCTCCCTGCAACGCAGACTCCCAAACACATGCTTTTGTATTTGGGGATGAGAAATGTCAGGCGCCATCCGTCTATCCGTTGAGGCCGTCTGACGACTAGCTGGGAGTAGTCCCCTTCTATTGTCACGGCAGATGCACCTGTAGCTCACCCTGTGCACACAGGCACACAAATGACGTTGGCTCCCAGTGACGGCTCTCCAACATCACACTGGGAATTGACTTGATGGGAACACAAGCCCGAATCCACGGCTACAAGCCATCCCAAATGAAACCATAATTAAAAAAATGTACAGAGCCGATGAAAGAACGTAAAGAAATACTTTGTTTCAGGCGCGTTTGAGCAGCGGACGTGCATAACGGATTCTTATTCATCGTCTGTCACTCTCTCTTGTTTCCTCTCTCCTTCCTCCTCCTCCCTCCTCCTCTCTTCAAGCATCCCCCCCTCTCTACTCCTCTCCCCCACTCTCTACTCCTCTCCCCCCCTCTCTACTCCTCTCCCCCCCTCTCTACTCCTCCCCCACTCTCTACTACTCCTCTCCCCCACTCTCTACTCTCTCCCGCCCCTCTCTACTCCTCTCCCTCCCTCTCTACTCCTCCCCTCCCCCACTCTCTACTCCTCTCTAGTACCTTCCCTTCCCTCTCTCCTCTCCTCACCCGACTCCTCCGTCACTATCCCTCTGTCTCTCCTCCTTACCGCTCTCTCTGTCCCCGCCTTCCTCATCCTTGGGGTCTCTCCTCCTCTCTCCTCCCCTTTCCTCTCTCCTCTCTCCTCTCTCTCCTCTTCTCCTCTCTCCTCTCTCCTCTCCCCTCTCCTCCTATTTCCTCCCCTTTCCTCTCTCCCCTCTCCTCTCTCCCCTCTCCCGAGCTCTCTCTTCTCTCTCCTCCCCCCTCCCCTCTCTCCCCTCTCCCTTTCCCCTCTCCCCTCCTCCTCTCTCCCCTCTCCCCTCTCTCTCTTCCCTCTCCTCCCCTCCCCTCAGGTCATATCATTAGTAACAGTCAGGGGAACGGGTGCAGCACCAACCCCTGGAGGTCAAGGCCAGCTCTCCCGAGTCAGGAACGCCCCCAGCCCCCGAGTGGACTCAAAGCCATGTCTCCCTTCCTGCTGCAGTTTGCTGTTCACTAGATAACGTCCCGGGCACCTCGGGCAGAACCGCCACCTACCTGCCAGCGCCTTCTTGATTGACAGCCCTGACTGTAAATCAAAAAATAGACAAGAAAACGACGACTCGGTTTGTGGACGGCAGTTATGACGGCAGATGACGAACGTTTCTCCGCCATCTTTGTGTAGCCTCAGAGTGAACGTGTGTAGCCTCAGAGTGAATGTGTGTAGCCTCAGAGTGAATGTGTGTAGCCCCAGAGTGAATGTGTGTAGCCTCAGAGTGAATGTGTGTAGCCTCAGAGTGAATGTGTGTAGCCTCAGAGTGAACGTGTGTAGCCTCAGAGTGAACGTGTGTAGCCTCAGAGTGAACGTGTGTAGCCTCAGAGTGAACGTGTGTAGCCTCAGAGTGAACGTGTGTAGCCTCAGAGTGAACGTGTGTAGCC
>OLKM01001415.1:66705-71705 GCA_900291075.1 Melanogrammus aeglefinus | reverse complement strand
ATCTTTTCATCCACACACACGTACACTTGACAATTCCAAATGAGTACGGACGGTGCGTCTCTGGTCTAAGAACAGTATCTCTGGTGTCCCCACGCACTCTGAAGCCCCGCCCCCAAACCAACAGAGGGTGTGAGGCACTCTGAAGCCCCGCCCCCTAAACAACAGAGGGCGTGAGGCACTCTGAAGCCCCGCCCCCAAACCAACAGAGGGTGTGAGGCACTCTGAAGCCCCGCCCCCAAACCAACAGAGGGCGTGAGGCACTCTGAAGCCCCGCCCCCAAAACCAACAGAGGGTGTGAGGCACTCTGAAGCTCCGCCCCCAAACCAACAGAGGCCGTGTGAGGCACTCTGAAGGCCCGCGCCCCCTAAACCAACAGAGGGTGTGAGGCACTCTGAAGCCCCGCCCCCAAAACAACAGAGGGTGTGAGGCACTCTGAAGCCCCGCCCCCAAACCAACAGAGGGTGTGAGGCACTCTGAAGCCCCGCCCCCTAAACAACAGAGGGCGTGAGGCACTCTGAAGCCCCGCCCCCAAACCAACAGAGGCCGTGAGGCACTCTGAAGCCCTGCCCCCAAACCAACAGAGGCCGTGAGGCACTCTGAAGCCCCGCCCCCAAACCAACAGAGGCCGTGAGGCCGTCCGAATGCCTCGGCCACGGGCTGCTTAACTGGAGGAGGGGGAGGGGAGGGGGGGGGCAAGACGGAGGGAGATAATAAGAGGAGGGTTTTATTGATTCATCCCCCAACACACCCCCACCCCCCCCTCCCTGAGGTGACTGGCTGGGGGGGAGACTGGTGGGGGGTGGGGGGGCTGAAGCCAGCGAAGAAGAGGGAGAAATCCACAGGGGGAATCTCTCCCGCCTGTTTCCATGGTAACCGGAGGGGTAGCGAGGGCCCAACGGTGAGATGGGCTGGGCTGTTATCAATAGAAGAGCATGTGTTCATTCCTCCTGCCGAGAGCGGAACTCAGAGAGAGAGAGAGAGAGAGAGGGAGAGAGAGGGAGAGAGAGGAGAGAGAGGGAGGAAGAGAGAGAGAGAGAGAGAGAGAGAGAGAGAGAGAGAGAGAGAGAGAGAGAGAGAGAGAGAGAGAGAGAGAGAGAGAGAGAGAGAGAGAGAGGAGAGAGAGAGAGAGAGAGAGAGAGAGAGAGAGAGAGAGAGAGACAGAGAGAGAGAGGAGAGAGAGTGAGCGAGAGAGAGAGACAGAGAGAGACAGAGAGAGAGAGAGACAGAAACAGAGAGAGCGAGAGAGACAGAGAGAGAGAGAAACAGAGAGAGAGACAGAGAGAGAGAGTGAGAGAGAGAGAGGAGAGACAGACAGATACAGAGAGAGAGAGACAGGAAGAGAGTAAGAGACAGAGACAGAGACAGAGAGAGAGAGAGAGAGAGAGAGAGAGAGAGAGAGAGAGAGAGGAGAGAGGGAGAGAGAGAGACAGTGAGAGAGAGACAGGGAGACAGAAAGAGGAGACAGACAGACAGAGAAGGCAGTAGATGAGAGAGCGCTGTAAAGGAGAAGAATAATCAGACATGCCGAGTGAAAACTGTTACAGACCCAGAATTGAACACTTGTCACCAGTTTGCCTTTGTTCGCCGTTTCCTGCTTTTTACATATAAATTACATTTTCATAAGATCCAAGTCTTTCTTTATCTTTTCATTTCCCAGTGAATTTTCCATCACCGTCGACTGTTTATTGTGCCGCACCAGGATGACATTCCCCTCACTTCTCTTTGACAACGCTGATGCTCAGACTCCAGTCAAAAGATAAAGAAACATGCTAGCACGGCCCTAGCATAATAATCCAATGCTTGTGTTGGCCCTGTAAGACGCAGGCCGGTCTGTCTGCCACCGTACTGCCCTGTTCAGGTGCCTTCTGCCTTCAGAACAGCTGCAGCCACGTACAGAAGGTTTGGATTCCAGTTTCCAGGACGCTGCCACAGCGATTGCATCAGGCTCTGCTACTATATTGTTTGTTTTGTTTCAGTTCTCCCCGGAGCCGGTCTCGGGGAAGGTCCGGTGTAAACGCTGAAACCACATCGCATTATGCACATGTAAACAAACATTAGCTCACAGGGGAGGGCCCTCACGCAGATAATGAGAACCCAATCCAGATAAGGACAACCCAATCCAGATAATGAGAACCCAATCCAGATAATGAGAACCCAATCCAGATAAGGAGAACCCAATCCAGATAAGGAGAACTCAATGCAGATAATGAGAACCCAATCCAGATAATGAGAACCCAATCCAGATAAGGAGAACCCAATCCAGATAATGAGAACCCAATCCAGATAATGAGAACCCAATCCAGATAATGAGAACCCAATCCAGATAATGAGAACCCAATCCAGATAATGAGAACCCAATCCAGATAATGAGAACCCAATCCAGATAAGGAGACCCAATCCAGATAGGAGAACCCAATCCAGATAATGAGAACCCAATCCAGATAATGAGAACCCAATCCAGATAATGAGAACCCAATCCAGATAATGAGAACCCAATCCAGATAGGAGAACCCAATCCAGATAATGAGAACCCAATCCAGATAATGAAAACCCAATCCAGATAATGAGAACCCAATCCAGATAATGAGATCTCAATCCATTTCTCCTGCTCTGAACCCGGTTGCCAGCTGATGTCGTCTAACGGCTCAACCAGAGTCTGTCCCTCAGAAACTGTTTCACCTCCAAATCGCTTTGTTTGGCCCTCAATTACACTTTGGACTACGGCTGACAGGGGGATTTCCACAAAGCCTTTTCACTGCAATTTTCTCTCTGTCTCTCACACACACACACAGACGCTCACACACAGAGACACACACACACACACAAAGTGAACAGAGGGCCAAGACGCACCAGTAAAACACAGTCTGCCCAACAACACTGAATACCAAAGAGAGCTACAGGCCACCATGTCAATGGCTACATCCACATTCAATGTGGAGCTTTGTGTGTGTGTGTGTGTGTGTGTGTGTGTGTGTGTGTGTGTGTGTGTGTGTGTGTGTGTGTGTGTGTGTGTGTGTGCCCCTGTGTGTGTGTGGTGTTGTGTGTGTGTGTGTGTGTGTGTGTGTGTGTGTGTGTGTGAAAACCCCTCCTTATGAATGGGCATCAACAGGTGGCAAAGGGAGCAGCCATGTTGGCAGACAGACAGACAGCAGACCAGACAGACAGGATCAACAGGTGGCAAAGGGAGCAGCCATGTTGGCAGACAGACAGACAGACAGACAGACAGACAGACAGACAGACAGACAGACAGCCAGCAGACAGACAGACAAAACAGAGTCAGACACAGACAGACAGTTAGACAGACAGTTAGACAGACAGCCAGACAGGCGTTAAGGAGGAGAAAGACTAATTCAAAGTACCGTTTAGGAGGCAGAACCGAGCCCAGAGAAAGGCCTTGGATCCATGTGTGGTCTGGCCGTGAAACAGGCCGTCTGCGGACGTGAGGGGCCGGGGGACGGGGGGGGACGGGGGGACGAGGGGGAGAAGGGGGAGAGGAGGGGGGGGGAAAGGGAGGAGGAGGTACTGGAGGGGTCTTCAGTGGAAGCCATTTACCAGCATTCAACTCCCATCAATATCAGAACTGATTAATGAGGGGCAGAGCGGGACGGGGGGGGGTCATGGGGGAGTTTGGGGGTGTCGGGGGCTATGGGGGGGGGCATTGCCAGGTGTCAGAGGAACCACAGAATGGGAATAAAGAGGGCAGAGCCAGTGATCCGCGAGGAATTCCTGCAGAGGGGAGAGCGGGGAGGGAGGGTTGGGAGAGAGAGGGGAGGGAAGGGGGGAGAGAGGGGGGAGGGAGGAGGGGGGGAGAGAGGGGGGAGGGCGGGAGGTGAGTAAGAGAGGGTGCTGGCGAGGGGGGGGGTGTACCTACTCGCAGAATGAAAGTCCGTCATTAATGAATCATTCGATTGAGGGTTGGATCTTCAAAGCCTTTTCCTTCCCTTAGCCGTGAAGGCACAGCGCTCACTAACTCAGAGAAACACTAACTAAGAGAAACACTAACTAATTAATCACCTCAACAGTGAAGAAAAAAAACACTCATTTACAAACAAACCAAAACAATGATTTAACCAACTCAGTCGCATAACTCGTTTTTCTGTGGTTGAATTTCCTCAACTGTGAATGATCATTTTAAACATTGGTCAAGTGTTCCGTTGTTGCGCAGGCCGGGGCTGAGTTTCCGGGCCGTCGTCCCGCCGTTGAGGACACCCGGAGGAGGATGAAGGGGTGGGAGGCTGGGGGGGACGGGGGATTACGGAGAGGAAGTGTGAAGCCCTTTAAAGTTTGGTCACTCGGCAGGCTGGGGGTTTGGATGAAGTTCTACATTAGGGCGTCCCCTTTTTGGAAAAGTAGCCTTTGATAGGGTGCAGAGTTTTACGGTCGGAGCAGGAGGGACCCCCACTAGCGCGGCTCAGAGTCCTGTCCTCTGAGCCGGGGGAGCGTGAGGTGCTGAGGCAGCCCGCTGTGCACGTGGGTGGCAACGCACACACATGTGTGTGTGTGTGTGTGCACTGGGAGTACGGCACAGGGCGGTGCATGTTTGTGTTAATGTGTGTGTGTGTGTGTGTGTGTGTGTGCTGGAGAGTGCCAGTGTGTGTTTGTGCATAAGAAGTGCGTAAGTGTGTGTGTGTGTGTGTGTGTGCGTGCGTGCGTGTGTGCACGTGCGTGTGCGTGTGTGTGTGCGTGTGCGTGCATTTGTGTGTATGCGTGTGTATGCTAGTGTGTGTGTCTTTCAGTTTGGCTCTCCGGGTGTCCGAGTCTTACGGTCATGTGACCACTGGACCTCACAGCGTTCAGCGTTCCTCTGTAGGTTGTGCGCGTGTGTGCGTGCGTGCGTGCGTGCGTGCGTGCGTGCGTGCGTGCGTGCGTGCGTGCGTGCGTGCGTGCGTGTGTTCCTGGCCTCTGGGAACAGACTTCATCACAGTGAGGGGAGAGAGCTAATGAGAGCTGTGTCTCCTCTCTGTCTGTCTGTCTGTCTGTCTGTCTGTCTGTCTGTCTGT
>OLKM01001415.1:47168-62932 GCA_900291075.1 Melanogrammus aeglefinus | reverse complement strand
ACAGACGGAGAGACAGAGAGAGAGAGAGAGAGAGAGAGAGAGAGAGAGAGAGAGAGAGAGAGAGAGAGAGAGAGAGAGAGAGAGAGAGAGAGAGAGAGAGAGAGAGAGAGAGAGAGAGAGAGAGGGAGTCGTTAAAACACCACGGCCACTCAAACCACTTTAACCATTAATGCCTCACGTCGTTCACCCATTCACAGACACATTAACGTTAAGACCGCCGTGTGAAACCAACGCTTATCAGGGGCAGTTAGGACCGAGTGCCTTGTTCAGAGGAACCTTGAAGGATTAGACAAACCAGAAACCATTACAGGACAGACCGACTGCATCACTGATCATCTCATGACAAGCTGTCCTCTGAACGAGGATCAGAGCTGTCGTCTTGCGCGTGTGTTTGCTGCGTCCAGCGATTGAACTCCCAGATAAAACTACACGGCAAAGGAAGGAACAGAGTCGCCTACCTCCGCTCTGACGCAGCCCTTGATGTGGTGCGGAGCTTGAAGTGTGCAGTAGTTTGATGGGACAACCTCCTCGACCTGTCTCCGTGTGTGAAAAGTTTCTGCCTGTTAAAACTGAAAGTTTGGCGAGGTGTGGGGGTGTCTGAGTGCCCAGCGCGGGACAGGCGAGCGTCTCCAGAGGGAGGTTCTCTCTGGTGCTCTGGGAGCCGCTCACCTTCACACTGTGAAGCCTGTCTCCCCCCGCCGGGGTATTTCTGGGGATGGATGTTTAGACACTCAATCCCACCCACCGGACAGCTCTGAGCAGCCGTGGGTGTATTAAACATAGTGTAGCCTACTGTGTATTAAACATAGTGTAGCCTACTGTGTATTAAACATAGTGGAGCCTACTGTGTATTAAACATAGTGGAGCCTACTGTGTATTAAACATAGTGTAGCCTACTGTGTATTAAACATAGTGTAGCCTACTGTGTATTAAACATAGTGTAGCCTACTGTGTATTAAACATAGTGTAGCCTACTGTGTATTAAACATAGTGTAGCCTACTGTGTATTAAACATAGTGTAGCCTACTGTGTATTAAACATTAGTGTAGCCTACTGTGTATTAAACATAGTGTAGCCTACTGTGTATTAAACATAGTGTAGCCTACTGTGTATTAAACATAGTGTAGCCTACTGTGTATTAAACATAGTGTAGCCTACTGTGTATTAAACATAGTGTAGCCCTACTGTGTATTAAACATAGGTGTAGCCTACTGTTGTATTAAAAAATAGTGTAGCCTACTGTGTATTTAAATATAGTGTAGCCTACTGTGTATTAAACATAGTGTAGCCTACTGTGTATTAAACATAGTGTAGCCTACTGTGTATTAAACATAGTGTAGCCTACTGTGTATTAAACATAGTGTAGCCTACTGTGTATTAAACATAGTGTAGCCTACTGTGTATTAAACATAGTGTAGCCTACTGTGTATTAAACATAGTGTACAGCCTACTGTGTATTAAACATAGTGTAGCCTACTGTGTATTAAACATAGTGTAGCCTACTGTGTATTAAACATAGTGTAGCCTCCTGTGTATTAAACATAGTGTAGCTCCATGTTCAGAGTACCGTGTGTACAGCCTACAGTCTCTGTGTGTGAATCCCCCAGTCACCACGTGTAAACACCGTCCAAGGGGTCTATGGTGGATTATGCAGACGCTTCTAAAAGCACGAATATACCTGGGATTTAAACATGATGTTACTGTGCCGGGCTGTGCCTGCTCCTTGATGACGTGTATCTAAACTCAGTGTGTGCGTCTCATGGGATGAAATTGTCTGCTAGTAAACAGTGATATGAGTGCTAAGCACTATCAGCTCATCACTATTGTGTATAAAACATCCAGCTCCTCTTGTGTACGGCCTTCAGTTTATAAAGTTCTGGCTAAACACAGCGCAGGATGTGACCAGCGTAACCGTATGTTTAACTGCATGTCAAGCATACCGCTGGCTAAACCGAGGCAAGCGGAGCCAACAGAAAACAACGCGCTTCGATATCCATCCTTGTATGACGCGCTGCGTCCTCCTGGCTATGCCCCCCCCCCCCCCCGACACAACCAGAGGAAACCAGACCCGGTGTCTCTGCACCGGGAGCTTTGTCCTCGTCAACACATCAAGGAATGACGTATGGGGCCTGCGCCTGCCTCATCCCTGGAAAGGGGATTAAAGGGAGTGTCACTGGGGTCCGGCATAGATCATACAGCTGGACAACGTTCACCCGGGACCGGGCTGGGTGGCTTACGACAGAGTGTGTGTGTGTGTGTGTGTGTGTGTGTGTGTGTGTGTGTGTGTGTGTGTGTGTGTGTGTGTGTGTGTGTGTGTGTGTGTGTGTGTGTGTGTGTGTGTGTGTGTCTGTCTGTCTGTGTGTGTGTGTCTGTGTGTACGTGCATTCATCTCCTTATGTGTGCTCTCTGCCGGGGCATGAACCCTCATATGTTGGCCACATTTCACTGGCGCATTCCTGTGACCTCGGTGTCAATTGGTGCATGTGCATGTGTGCGTGCATACGTGTGTCTGTTATCCTGGTATTTGTGCATGTGTATATGTGTGTGATTCCTCCCCTCGTTAGTTAGCTGGGTCCCTTCTTTCGCTCGCTTGATGAAACCCGAGCAGACGTTTGAATCTACACTCACACAGCACAAAGTGGCCAGGTGGGGCATTAGGGCAATAGTCAAGGTGGCCAGGTGGGGCATTGGGGCAACAGTCAGACAGCAGTTGGACCACCTTAAAGTGTTACCAAGAGTGGGAGGAGCCAGGAGGTGAAGCCTTACTGCACACGATAAGGATATGGATGAGCTCCTCTCAATCCCTCCTCCTACACCCTCTGAGAACGGGAACTGAACCCACGAACAACACAACTGATACCTTTACACTCATCAACACCCCCTCTACTGCCTTGAGAGCAAATCATTGGAGTCACTTTTGAACAACCTACTAATTTCTCGGGGCCATCGCCGAGGAACGATTACAGCCTGAGTCAACCTCCGCCTCAGCCTTAATCATTATTTATGTGTAATTAATTAAATCTCCAGAAAGAAATCGCCCATTAATTTAAAAAAAAACCTTTCTGACCTTGCGGGCAGGACAACAGCGCAATGCAAACACGGCTTAAGCATATTCAGATTTATGTAAAACTGAGGCACCGTGAGGGTTGGCAGCACATTGCTTCCCCAAGGTGAGTGGGTCGACTGTTGTCCAGCCTCCACAGCCCTAAGGGGGCTCCTATCCTGGCCAAACCTGCGGTTATTCCTTAGTTCACTCATTCGTTGTCCCGATGACTCCTCCCTCTGTCCCGAGGACACCTGTCTCTGGTTATGTGTGTGTCTTCCGTCAACTCATTCCCCCTCCCCTGATCCTCTGCACACCTGTCAATCATCTGAACTCATCTCGACCCTACTCCAAGAACCCAGTGCTAACAGCCAGTACGCGCCTACGTACCAAGAGAAAGCTCACACGGCCGTTTGGCCAGACAGTTAGCTTGTTGTCTGCCTTCCTTCATGAGGAGTATGTTGAGTTGGCTTCCCTGAGTATGTTGAGGTGACTTCACTGAGTATGTTGAGTTGACTTCACTGAGTATGTTGAGTTGACTTCACTGAGTATGTTGAGTTGACTTCACTGAGTATGGTGACTTCACTGAGTATGGTGACTTCACTGAGCATGGTGACTTCACTGAGTATGGTGACTTCCCTGAGTATGTTGAGGTGACTTCACTGAGTATGTTGAGTTGACTTCACTGAGTATGTTGAGTTGACTTCCCTGAGTATGTTGAGGTGACTTCACTGAGTATGTTGAGTTGACTTCACTGAGTATGTTGAGTTGACTTCACTGAGTATGTTGAGTTGACTTCACTGAGTATGGTGACTTCACTGAGTATGTTGAGTTGACTTCACTGAGTATGGTGACTTCACTGAGTATGGTGACGGGGGGTCGGCTTAGCTCAGGAGGTATAGCAGTTGTCTTGTAACCGAAAGGTTGCTAGTCTGACCCCAGCTCCAGCTAACTGCTCCTGACGAGCTGGCTGTCGCCTTGCATGGTTGACTCTGCCGTCGGTGTGTCAATGTGTGCATTAACTGATGTAAGTCGCTTTGGATAAAAGCGTCTGCTGAATGCCATAAATGTAAATGTAAATGACTTCACTGAGTATGTTGAGTTCACTGAGTATGTTGAGTTCACTGAGTATGTTGAGTTCACTGAGTATGTTGAGTTGACTTCACTGAGTATGGTGACTTCACTGAGTATGGTGACTTCACTGAGTATGGTGACTTCACTGAGTACGGTGACTTCACTGAGTATGTTGAGGTGACTTCACTGAGTACGGTGACTTCACTGAGTATGGTGACTTCACTGAGTATGTGTGACTTCACTGAGTATGGTGACTTCACTGAGTATGGTGAGTTGACTTCATAACAAACTTTGTTTGTTGTGGACAGAGCTGTTTCCCAGCAGAAGGACGGGGGTCTTCTCTAGAGGGAGTGCAGAGGGGAATTGTGGGACGCCGTCTTCTAATTAATTTACTGCTAGATTACACTGGATAATACCCATATCATTACAACATTAGGCTGACAGGGGTCCTGCTGTAGATGCTGGAGTACCAGTGAGGGACAAACCGTACTGTGTGTGTGTGTGTGTGTGTGTGTGTGTGTGTGTGTGTGTGTGTGTGTGTGTGTGTGTGTGTGTGTGTGTGTGTGTGTGTGTGTGTGTGTGTGTGTGTGTGTTGTGTGTGTGTGTGCACACAGCAAGAGTGGGTTATTTTTCAGACACATGCATGCACACACAAACTCACAAACAGAGAAAAACACACACACACACACACACAATGAGAGTGTTGTGGCCCTTGGGACGTGTCTAAGTGGGAAATGATGTCTAATTACACACCAACAGATGTACACATGGGCAAGAGGCCTATTGCATAAATCATTGAGACAAAATAGCATTATGCAGAGGGCCTGACATGTTGCTGCTGGTGGAAACACGGCCAAATCAAAAGCCTGGGCCAAACCTTGACAAAATAAAGCCCAACGTCTGTGCTAGTTTACGGATTTGAGGTCTCTACCATTCCAAATAAAATCGGGAAATCATATCAGTGTAAATTTGATTGATACTCATTGCCTGCTTCATGAAGCCACAGCCACACGTGCCTCACCCTGCGACCCAACCATGTTTGTCCCAAGATGCACCTTTGCATCATTCAAATGAATGGAGAGAATTCAGACGACATTTTTTGTCGTTCACTCCCAATACAATTATTTTTGCGCAGAAAATATGCAAAAGCATGCAAACCAAATCCCTTGCAGACACAGAAGCTGATCTTTTTGGCTGTTTCTAACGAAGCAGAAAGGTCCTTGGGGAAATTCCTATCTTATGTGAAATTCAGAGTGCATATTCTATCAACTCCTTCAAAATCTTAGTAGGTTTTAATTTTTTCTTCCAGAGAACTCTCACTTTCTATTCTCCCTTTAACTCTGCCAATATCCCTTCGCACAAAGGCAGAAAAAATACCTAACCATTCCACCGGAATTCTCTCTCTCTCCCCCTCTGTCTCTCTCTCTCCCCCTCTCTCTCTCCCCCTCTCCCTCCGTCTCCCTCTCTCTCCCTCCGTCTCCCTCTCTCTCCCTCCGTCTCTCCTCTCCCTCTCTCCCTCTCCTCTCCCTCCCTCTCCCTCCTCTCTCTCTCTCTCCCTCTCTCCTCTCTCTCTCTCCCCTCTCTCTCCCTCTCTCTCTTCTCCCCCTCTGTCCTCTCTCTCTCCCCCCCTCTCTCTCTCCTCTCCCTCTCTCTCCCTCTCTCTTCTCTCTCTCTCTCCTCCCCCGCCCCCTCTCTTCCCTCTCTCTCTCCCCTCTCTCCCCTCTCTCTCTCTCTCCCCTCTCTCTCCCTCTCTCTCTCTCTCTCTCTCTCTCTCTCTCTCTCTCTCTCTCTCTGTTCAAACCTTTCAGTTGCTCCTCTTTTGTGTGCCTAATACCTTCATGTCTTTCAGAGTCTCTTCTGCTTCCCTCCTTCCCTCAGCATCCTGCCCCAGCTCCCAGACCAGCCCTGCCCCTCATTATACACCACTTCCACTCTAGTTCCCAAGATTAGGCAAATGAGGGCCTTGGACCCCGGTCCATGGACAGCCCGTCAGACCCCGACCGCTTGGAGAAAAGAAACGCCTGACATTCAACAGCGACAACACAAGCCCCAGCGAGAACCTCGGAAGAATTACACAATTTCATAATTCTTGATATGATCCAAAAATTGTTGTTTGAGTGCATGTGAGCCATGAAATCTGCCAGGAGTCCATTAAAATGGAGTTCCTTTATGCCTTCTCTCTGTGGAGTGGAGTCCCCTCTCTTTCAGGAGAGGGGATCCTGTCAATGACAATAGGACATTCTTGAGCAGCCAGGCGAATCCTTTCACAGAGAAAATAAAATGAAAGCTCCTGAACAAAACAAATGACTCACAACGCACATATAATTCAGCGTTAATGGACTTATTTTCTGTCGGAAAGTAATCTGCAATCCCAAGACACACAGTGTCCACTGCCAGGATGGGGTTTTTTTTGTTTTGTTTTTATTAATAACACATTTACCATTTACATGTGATCCAAGTGAGCAATAATAATAAAGCAAATAACCTTTAAAAGTAGCAACACCACACCCATTCTAAACACACACACACACACACACACACACACACACACACACACACACACACACACACACACACACACACACACACACACACACACACACACACACACACACACACACACACACACACACACACACACACACACACACAGAGTTGCATCCATGGGACTAGGTAGCAAGCAAGCAAGAATTAATATTCTGGACTGGAAGCATCCACCAATCTCCCAATATTAAAACACAACAAAAAAAGAGAAAATAACCATATTTAATTAATGATATCTGCTTCAATAACAGAGCCAGCTGCTCAGGTTCCACAGGGCACCCACCCATCCAGCAGCCCGATGTTGTCCATCTGATCCCCACCTTCCACTCTGACCTGCTCCGGGTCACCCCCCGCGTACCCCCCCATTCCACCGACAGCACTGCGGCCGTCAGCTGACCAGGGGTCAGAGGTCACCACACGGGGGGGCTCCCCCATATACCGTCCTCTGGCTGGGAATGATAATGAGGAAGCGAGCGTGCGTAGGAGCAGGGGTGTTGGTTCTAATCCACGGAACTGTTTTTTAGCGTTTGCGTCGTTGAATAGGCTCCGACCCAGAGTGTAAGAGCCAACGTTTAACTGCAAGGTGTTGCTTCAACATCACACCCGCAGAATGGTGTCCTCCATCCCTCGCCCACCCCCACACACCCTGCTGGTTACTGACCGGCTGTTCTGACTCAGAGGCGGAGGTACGCCCTGCTCATTCAGAGAGTGGACCCTCAGAGTCCGCTGCAATTAATAAAAAAAAAACTTTATCTGAACCTGCTCCTAAAACGCCTCCCAACGCCTCCCAACGCCCCCCCACCCGGCATTG
Organism: Melanogrammus aeglefinus; assembly: GCA_900291075.1. Lineage (NCBI taxonomy): Eukaryota > Metazoa > Chordata > Actinopteri > Gadiformes > Gadidae > Melanogrammus > Melanogrammus aeglefinus. The sequence continues at coordinate 55,460 of OLKM01001415.1, read as the reverse complement.
CACTTGGATCAAAGCGGAAAACATCTTAACTTGGAAAAGGAGAAATACAACAGCTGCGCAAAAATATAAAAAAAAGGTTAAAAAATGTTGGATGTTTGATTTAACTTTGAATCCGCACTTATAATGATGACGAAGAGATGGAAGTTAAGTGGGGCGGAGGCCTCCGTTCTTCTGTGTGTATAGACCTTCTCTGCCATTTGTTTATTCACAGCCCAGGGTGGTCCACCGGTCTTCATCATAAGACTGAAGCTTAGAGAGGCCAGGATTTGATGCCTCAACTGTCAGAAAGAAAATCCCCTCAAAACGCCGACATTGCTCGGGTTTACAGTCATCAGAATCCGTCTTTTGCAGACTTAAGCGTGACATCTGGAAGCAAAGGGGGGGTAAAAAAGGAAAGTTGGGTCAAATCTGTTCTGTAGCGCCGACTTAAGAGAGCATGTGTCAGCGCTTCAAACCCGGAGCAGAGTGCGGATGGTTGAGCAGGCGGCTGGCAGGCAGCAGCCGTTCATCATGGGTAGTTATTGGTCAAATCTCCGGCTGGACTGCGGCCAACATTGCACTCTCGGGCGCAGAAAAAAAAAGACACCTTTACCTTCGGGAGGAGACGTAAATTCTCCCTGATTGGAGTTAAACGCTTTCATTCTGCGGACGGGGGGGCCTATTACGCGGCCGAACGGTGTACTGACAGGGGAGAGGTAGTTGTGAAACACAAGGTACTCGGCTAATGTCCGGAGTGGACCGAGTCAATAAGACTTAGGCTAATGTGGAGAACGATGGAGTGAGATGGATTAGAGGCGGCTGGATGCGTGGACCCCCGATGTGACATCTAGTACAGCCACATGTCAGGGTAAAGGATACCCGGCCAACGGGCCAAGCCCTAGCCATCGATGGCTCTGGAGGCCTGCTCCCCTCCATGCAGACTTGCCTTGTAAGCAGAACGGTCAAACACAATAAAAAGCTGCGCTTCATTCCTGCCAGAGGCGAAATATCTTGTTTCCCCCGACCGCAGTGTTGCATATTGTAGCGTAAAACACACACGCACACACACAGCCACACACGCTCACAGGCATGAACACACACAGAGAGACACACACACACAGAGACACACACACAGAGACACACTCATGCATGTCACGTGTGGGCAGGCACCTACACACACAAAGTCACACAGACACAGACACACACACACACACTAACACAAATACACACACCACCACACTACAGTGGCCTGCGTGGGCCCAGTTTGCAAACAAGCTAGAATTAGCATTCTGGTAGCATCCGCTAGCCAGGCCGTCTAGAAGAGAACAAAGAGAGAGCAAGCGCGTAGCAAACAGCCTTTCACTGGGGCAAACAGCCTTTCACTGGGGCAAACAGCCTTTCACTGGGGCAAACAGCCATCCGTGGCTGGGGTACTCCAGCTATATTTAGCTGGGGTATATGTCAACGGCAGTGGTGCGACAGTATAACGTTATAACCGTGTTACAGATTAAATAAATACAGAAATAAATAAATGATTAATACTCTGAACATGTGGAGAGGATGCCAGTATTGTTGCTGACAATGGAAATGAATGAGGCAGAGCGTGCATCTGAACCCAGCGATGGGGGGATGACTGCCTGCGTCTCCTTGTAAATGAAGTGTGACCACAGACACACTAACAATACTGTGGTGTGTATAGCACGTTTATTGTGCTTGTGTGTACTTTTAACTCGGTGAAGTGGTCTTATGTAGACAGAGGTAACTAGGTAGATGGTAACATTCAGGATCAACATGGTGCGTTCATGTTAAGGGATGTTAAAGGCACAGCCCACTGTGTGTTGCCTCGTAAACTGAATTCAAATAGCTTTATGGGCCTCCCCATAACATGCACACATGCATTAGCTGGAAGAAGATAGCATTAGAAAGCTTTAACAAGGGCTAGAGTAACTGTTTAAAAGTGTGTTGTTCCTATTCAAAGTACAGAATAAGCTCTGAAGGAGACACATTCGCAGGCACAACTTTAGGTCTATACTGAGACAAAGACACCATGATTTTTAAACAGAAAGTACTTTGTGACCAAAGTATTTTCTGAGGAATGAATATGCTGTATAGTTTGCTTCCTGGCAGATACGCAATTTCGTATTCTGTTAGTGCATCGTGTTCTCTTTATTCTTTCTGTTAAACGCGATGTGACACCCCATCAGATACAAAGCGAAAACAACATCTGAGACCGTTTGTACCCCAGGAATGACACGAGGAATGCAAGAGGGAAACATAGGAAATGGAACACAAAGGTGAAGGAGTTTTAAAACACTAAAAGAGGAGTACATTTCTTAGGGAGGCATTATTCAAAGGATGTTATCCAAATATAAATAGATTGTCTTAACCAAATCTTTTTCAGTTTTCAGCGAACCTTTGGGTTGCCGGGCCCAGGGATCGTTGCCGTGAGAATGATCCCGTACACGTTCTATCTCCTAGCAGATCTAGAAGCTACTAGAGCGCAGGCATTACTAATCAATCTGTTTCCAGTGTAGAGTCTGTCCTGACAACAACAGGAACAGGGCAGCACCGAGCACGGCGTCTCACAGCGAGGACAGCGTCTTCCCGTCCGCACAACGCAGCAGACGATCTCAGCCGGGTCGGAGCTCAGGAATGATCTGCTGGATTAATGTCGGAACGCTGGCTCTCCGAGTGCCCGCTATCCGACTCCGTCTTCCTCAACGATACAACTCTGGTTTTGTTCCGTTTGTTGGAGTGTTTATTTGCAAACAGTTCATCCAGTAGTCCAGGTCATGTGGGGGCACTGATGAGACACAGACCATTTAGTCCTCGCCCGCAGACCGGGAGCTATACCGAGACATACGATAAAGACGGCTCTGTGGTGGAAAAAACAGGCCAGCACTGGTGAGGTCGGCCTGAGCGGATATATATTAGTTATCTAGAACCATCTAGAGCATGCTCAGAGCAGACTGCGGTCTGGGTTCTTCTCCAGTGGAACGCTCTGCCCAGCGGCCCAAAGCCGTCTGAACCGGTCTGTGTGGACGTCCTTTAGGAGTGGCCTTTTCTCTCCTTCTTATTGTTCTTTTTCTACGTCCAATCATACTAATAATGCATCACAGCGACGCATCCATGGCTCGCTCTGAGTGCCTGTCTCCTTCTCCTAACCCTAACCCATCCTGCTCATCTGTCCGTCTGTCCTTCTGCCTTTCTCATGTCTGTCTGTCCCCCCCCCGGTCTGCTAGTCAGCCTGCTTGTCGCTGTGTCTTCCGGCGTCTTCCTCTGTATGTCTGTCTGTCTCCGCTCTGTCTGTCCGAGGGCCGGTAGACTCCATGGAGCGTTTTAAACACAGCTAAGAGGAGCTGTGTGGCCGGACTGGGCCTGGATCAGCTCCAGTGGAAACAGAGTTCAGATCCACCAAAGCGCCCCTCAGCGGGCGGCCCAGGCCACTGCTTGATGTGCCATACGCCTCGTAAAGCCTGTTCTCCTCGCTGCGTTCCGATCCCAGAGTGGGGGTGGCTTGGGGGCTCATCCCTGCGTCGAGTGTGTTAACCGTGGTAGGGGACCCCCCCTGAAGCCGCTCAGGCTCCCAGGTGTTGTGCTATGGTTCCTGTGTGCAGTACGGTTCCCTCTCTCTCTCTCTTTCCGGTCCGTAAAGGCACTTATTAAAATATATGAAAAATACAATCCCTTTGGTATTTTAGGACAATCCTACGTAGAGGTCTTTTAAAGTCTGCTCTGTTAGATATGATTTGGTCCGAGAGCTGAATGCTAAATCTCCCAGCATTCAATAACCCCTTACTCCAACTGGACTGGCTAATAGGCGGACTGGGAGGACTGGGAGGACGACGGGAATGCTTTTGCCGAGCGGGGCGAGCGCAGGTGTAATCTATCTTCACATTAATGCACCTCCACATGTGCTGGGTGATGGGGGGGGGGGACTAACCTTAGATCCCCCCCCCCCCCCCTACTCAGCTTATCTCCGACCGGGGGGGGTGTCTGTCATCGTCACACAATAACGGGCCAACATTCCTAATGAAGAGATTAGCGGTGGTTCTTATTCAGCTGGCCGGCCATCCTGTTTTCATCCTGGCTTCATCCTGGTTTCATCCTGGTTTCATCCTGGTTCCATCCTTGTTTCATCCTGGTTCCATCCTGGTTCCATCCTGGTTCCATCCTGGTTCCATCCTGGTTTCATCCTGGTTCCATCCTGGTTCCATCCTGGTTCCATCCTGGTTCCATCCTGGTTCCATCCTGGTTCCATCCTGGTTCCATCCTGGTTCCATCCTGGTTCCATCCTGGTTTCATCCTGGTTCCATCCTGGTTCCATCCTGGTACTTAAATGCTAGCTGGCTGGGGGGAAACTGAATGTGGATTCTAGGATTCAGTTTCCGTCCCAACCAGCTAGCGTTTGGAGTCAAGATGGCCGCTAGGTGGATGCTGCCCGTATCACGACGCCTCTCCCTAATTCCTCCCTGGAGCCAAGGCCCCGGGGCAGGAATAATGGGATCATTCCTGGCACTAACACACACACCTTCAACACAGGTCGCTACTCTCCAGGAGTAATGCTGGATTAAGGTTTTGAGGAGAGAGACGCACTCCTTTAGATCCAGAGGGCAGTGTGCTTCTTGCTGTATTTGTGCTCTCTGCCCGAGGTATCTGCTGGGAAGTAATGACCTATGCATCACTCTGTGTGTGTGTGTGTGTGTGTGTGTGTGTGTGTGTGTGTGTGTGTGTGTGTGTGTGTGTGTGTGTGTGTGTGTGTGTGTGTGTGTGTGTGTGTGTGTGTGTGTGTGTGTGTGTGTGTGTGTGTGTGTGTGTGTGTGTGTGGTGTGAGCTATTTGTGTTCATGCTTCTTTGCGTTTGTGAATGTCTCTGTGCAAGTGAATTCTATTTTGTGCAGGCCCAGCTCCCTTATAAAAATCGGATGATTTGGTATTGTAATTGGTATGCAGGAACCCTTCCCGACCTTCGCAGGGACAGACTGCATGTGTGAGGGGGGCTGCGGCCGGCGGGTCTCTACCGGTAAAGGCGGCATGTCACCGTGGGTGAGTCCATCAGCCACACGCCACCACCACTAATCTAGAAGGAGATCTGAGTCCGCCTGACCTGCTGTGATGTGGGCTTTTGTCCAGGTTTATTCAGATTATGTTTACGGCGATTTTCTATACGCAACATAGGCTATATGTTCCGTGAGGACATTTTATTTTATTCCTACGTTTCACAAAGCATACCTAAACTAATTCCTGAAAACTTATGATGACACTTTTGACTATTATTGCTATATTGCTGATGATGATAAGTATTCATTGTCCATTCCTTATATCATCGATATTGATGTCATGTTAATAATGTGTTACCATTCTTTATGCCAATTTCCTGGAACAACTCATTTGCGGCAGAACAAACTGGATTAAAATGATTATGATGACCCAACTGACAAAGGACCCAACCGCTCACTTCAGCTCTGCTGGAGCGAGAACAGATATATCAGAAAATGAGATCCCTTTTTAAATGTAATGAATCGTACCCGACCGGGGAGGGAAAAGGCAAGATCTGAGAAAAGATAATGTCTTCATTTTCCAACATTACGCCAATATATGAACCGGCTCCAATTCAGTGGAAGAATAAGAATCAGAATGTCAGCCAACCAAATGAAAGGTAACCTCGACTTTGTCGCCATGGCAACGTGGCTCCGAAGGCCGATACGGTGTGCAACGTGGGGCTAGACGTGTCGGACACACAGTACGCAGAGAACGACGAAGAGCACCTGGACACAGCAGCAGAGAGCGGCCGAAGAGCAGCAGAAGCTCTTCACCGTCCATCGCTCCCACATCCTGCCTGATACTAAAATAAAAGCTACACGTAAAAAAAAATAAAATAAAACCTACACGTACGCTGATAGAAGATCCTCCTCTGTCATCAAGCCCTTTGCAGAAAAACATCCATCAACAAACACAAAGCAATCTATGCCAAATGACACGGTTTTGCAATTTGAGGGGTATTCATTTTTTTCTCCAGACCAATTCTAGTCTCAATTGGAGGGAAAAAAAAAAAAATCAAACGTGGCACATTTTCAATCTCACAAACACAGGATCCTCGCGTTCCGCTTTGGGAACGTCAGGCAATTATTGAAAGGGGGGAAAAAAAAAAGAATGAAAAATACTTCTTCTTTTTTTAAATGGAAGGCCAGATAAAAGGAATTGCCTCCCTATTAAAGCAGCTCTTGGTACTGAGGATCCATGAATGAACTCTCGGGCTTGACTATTCAGCCACTCCACAACAGGCATTCTGGCCTGCCGAGGGCCCCGGCACTCATTTTAAACTGATTACAGAACGGGGGGGGGGGGGGGGGAGGTGGGGGGGGGGGAGGACGAGGAGTGTACGAGCTCCAGGAACCATTATCTCTAAGTGTTTCCCCGGAAAGGAGAACTCAAAGCGTCCAGGCCCCGTGGTGGAACACCGGCCGACCAAACACCGTGAGCGTTTTAATTGTAGCTCGGTGATTAAGGTTCAATGGTCTCGGTGATTGATATTATCCTCCCCGGACCGTGTTGATGAGTCATCCCACGCCCCATGGACCACCGCCATTAGCTGGGTTTAGGGGGCCACTGCTCCCTCTGGAGTACTGGCCAGGGGGGTAGGCCGGTAGGCTGGTCTGGCCGTCCCACACTGGGAGGCATGCAGGTCCCTGTGTGATGTCACCAGAGGGGAGGATTTGGACAGACTTACACTGGCTGAGCAACACCTCATCTGCTGGTGGAAAAAAGGAAAACGAAGCAGATCTCCTGATGTCGGAGCGTGCGGTTGGATCTGAAATGTTTTTCTGCTATTTTTGGGAGGGAGGTTCTACTCCTACTGCGCCCTGGGAGAATACATCCTGGCTGCTTTGTTTGTTTCTCTCTCTGCACATTTAAAAAGTGGAGGAGGCACAATCCTGGAAGGCAATGCTGCATAATGCATGACAGCCTTCCAGCGGGTTACCTGGGCTTTAAATCAACTCCTGTTTAGCCCCACACAGATCTGATACCAGCCGGTCTGCAGGTTCTACCAGAGACAGGGGTGCAGGCAGAAGGTTCTGGGTTCATTCCACAACATCTGCAGTCCGACCTGCAGGGCTCCTCGAGGCGAGACGCCTCGGCCCCTCGCTGTCTCTGACGTCACGGGACGTCGTGTTGGGTGTAAGTGCCTCATAGCTACTGGGTGTAAAGTATCCACTCGCCCACCTCGAGAACCGCTGCGCTGGAGGAACCCGTGCAGTTTATAGGTGGAACGGGGTCGACCTTTCTGGAGTCACCTTGAACATGATCTCTTTTTAAAGCACTACCGCCGCTAATCTAATATAACTCGCGCCGCGTACAAGCTACCGTCATCATTATGCCCTTGAGCAAGTGAAAGAACGTACAACCACACAGACGACCACAAGGATCTAAAGCCAGAACCTTCCTCTCCTCCCCTTTTACAACAGCCCTACTGCATACACTTCAACGAGGCAAACCCATCGCCCAGAATCTAAACTTTCACAAAAGACGACAGAATATCGGCTACGTGGCTCCGAACTGTGGCTTCCTTCGCTGTGACATGCCCTTTATTTTCTATCCACCACACGGTTGGAGGGCCCGGCCCGCACAGAGGGGGCTCCAGCCCGGGCTGCCGGCGGTAGGAGAGAGGGCCCTGCCACCGGGGAGGGATGTGGTCAGGACGGAGGCCCAGGCTGTCAACCGCGCTACTCCTCATTTCACTCTCAGCTCCCTGTGCTTTTGGACAGCAGCGCTCAGGGTTCTGGGATCCCACTGCAGTTTCGCTTCACTTCAAGGACAAACCCCGAGCCCGATGTTGAGTAGGTTATGTAGCAGGGAAACTAAACAGTTGGTCTGCACTGTTTGTAAGCAAAATCAACACGGCCCTCTGGAAGTTTATCCAACGTTAGAAATGGCAGCTCAACACGATGTCTCATGATACAATGCTCCCTGGTTGGACCTGCGTCTCCTTTATAATCCCCGTCTGAAGGAAGTAGCCTGACCACAGATTTACAACCTAAGGTGTTTTCTAAGATTGTTTACATGAACAAATCAGAGACTTGGTACAGCGATACCCCCCCTGACTATCAATGAGCCCCTTAATTCCACCCCGACCTAACCCTGATGTAAACCTCTGTGTGCTAAGGTTGCCCCTGGATGTACGGGCGAGGGTTTGACTCTGGGCTCAAACGTCTGTAGTCTACCTGTAGGCATCGGGACCACTGCCTACGTCTGAATGTCATGTACCCCAAAACACTTGAGGTACAAGTGTATTGGAAATAGGTCACTATAAACA
>OLKM01001415.1:27168-42168 GCA_900291075.1 Melanogrammus aeglefinus | reverse complement strand
CAGTGATCTGAGACTGAGTGTACCTGGAGCTGGGTACCGCATCGATGCGTCAAAGGGCTCTGCATGTATATAATATTAATGTACAGGCCGCATATTTATGGTTATTTTGTGGTAAGACAAATTTTAAGAAATTGTGTGTCTTGCCCTTTTCTGCTGATAAAAAGGACAGAGATGTCCCAATCGAAATGCCAAATAAGTTTTCTGATGTTATTTGAATTTCTTAAAATGCAGCAATTACGCCTGATATAGAAGACAGAGTAAAATAAATCATATCCATATTCATCCCGATCTCTTATCTAAATCAAGGTGGTTTATATTTGTTTAATAAGTCTGTTCATCATATAAAGCAGATGACCCATTGTGTGAGGGCTTCAACCATAGTCGGGACCATGGAAATGACCAGGCCAACCCCCCCATCTGTTCTGGACCCCCAGAACCCAGACCCCCCCCATCCCATCACTAATCAGATAATACTCGGCTCGCAGGCAAATTTGTTTTGTTTCAGGCTGTTCCAGTCGGCCAGCCAGCCAACCTGTTGCTTAGTAAGGGCTCGCTCTATTTGTCCATGTGTTTGTGAGTGTGCGTGTGCGTGTGCTTGCGTGCACGTGTGCACGTGTGTGGTCAACTGCAGAGTACATCCAATTATTATTAATTTCTGCAATACACAGCAAAAGGCTGTAAATTTGTTCCTCAGGGCTGCATGGAAAATGTGTATTTATATTATTTAGCATTTATTTACATACCTCTCCGACACACACGTGTGGAAATCATAGATTGAACACGGACCACAGGACACACGGGAGAAGGTGCCAACTGCTGCAACTAGTTACCCCTGTTGGGTTTCGAACCCAGGACCTCTTGGTGTTAGGATGGTTAGAAGATATAGAAGCCAGTCAGCAAAGTGTCACTCAAACGCTGGTCAACAGCAGGCCTTCAGCGGAAGGGTCGCGACACCATGTCCTACCGGCAGGAATCAATCTCCTCCAGTCAGACCACAACAACACGTCCAGATCACTGGAACGCTTTGAGGAACCATTTGAGCCACGCGGTGAAACGCCGCCAAGGGGAGAGCGATCCAGATAGAACCGGAGGGGGTGATGGAGAAACCCGTGGAGGGGAGGGGGGGAGGGAGGGGGAGGGAGGAGGAGGGGAGGGGATGGAGGAGGGGGGAGGGGGAGGGGAGGGGGTGGAGAGGGGGATGGAGGAGGAGGGGAGGAGGAGGGGGGAGGGGATGTGGAGGGAAGGGGGAGGGGCGGAGGGGATTGGGAGAGAGGTGGAGGGGAGGGGTGGAGGAGAGGAGGAGGGGAGGGGATTGGGAGGAGGGGTGGAGGAGGGGATGAGACGGAGAAACCACGACGAACTGAAAACCAGTGGAGAAGGAGCAGAGCTCCGGCTGAGAGGAAGGGACCCAGCTTCACTGTGGCAGGAGGAGGGGGGGGGGGAGGGGGGGGGAGGAGGGGGGAGGAGGGGGGAGGAGGAGGGAGGCAGTGGGCGGGGCCCTCGTCCCGTGAGTGGCGCAGGGCCGGGGGGTCAGAGCAGAGGGAGCGTCAGGGTGAACAGGCGGCGTCTCCCGGCCGGGCGGGGCTGACGGAGGACGTGATGTAATGCGGGGCGCCCCGGCGCAGGCGGAGGTCCAGGTGGAGGAGGAGGGCCGGGGGAGGGGCCCGTTTGTCATGCAGATAAGGAGCCAATCAGCCGTCTTTGTCTCCCGCCCCGCACTCGGAGGGGGTCCTGTTCTGGGGACACTGGGAGCCAGACTCTAATCCCCCGGCCTGTGTTCTCCCCGCGCTCACAGAGCCCCGTCACACTACCTGGGGCGGGGGAGTGTGTGAGTGTGAATGTGAGTGTGTGTGTGTGTGTGTGAGTGTGTGAGTGTGTGTGTGTGTATATGTGGGGTCTCGGTGACGGGGTCTGACCTCTCTCATGGTGCTCTCTCTCTTTCTCCCTCTCCGTCGTTTGTCTCCCGCTCTCTCTCCCTCTCCCCCTCTCCCCCTCTGTGTGGCTGGGTCCACCTCAATCTCTCCCTCTCTCTCCCCCTCTTTCCCCCTCCCTCTCTCTGCCTCCCCCCTCGCTCTGCCTCTCCCCCTGTCCCTCTCTCTCCCCCTCTTTCCCCCTCCCTCTCTCTGCCTCCCCCCTCTCTCTGCCTCTCCCCCTGTCCCTCTCTCTCTCTCCCCCTTCTTTCCCCCTCCCCTCTCTCTGCCTCCCCCCTCTCTCTGCCTCTCCCCCTGTCCCTCTCTCTCTGCCTCCCCCCCTCTCTCTCCCTCCCCCCCTGTCTCCCCCTCTCTCCCCCCCTCTCCCTCTCCGTGGTTCATCGGGGACACAGAGGACGGTAATAGCCGCCATATTGTAGCGCTCGCTCAACGCCCGTCCTAGCTTAAATGTCAGGTTCACTTTGGATCGCTGCGTGATTCACAGCTTTAAACATCTCCAAACTAGTGAGTGGGTGAAGGCCAGTGGAGTGTGTGTGCTGTGTGTGTGTTGTTTTCATCACGGTAAGACGAGGAGGGAGCACGGCAGCAGACTGAATACCTTCCACAGTGTGTTCACCGCGGTTTCCTTCTCCAGTCCCCAACGGTGAATGGGAAAAACAGATCCCACCTTATGAATAAGACATGCTAGCCCAGAGCCACAAACCGCAACCAATTAGCATGCGCTAATTAAGATTGCAGGCTATCAGAACAAATCCTTGATGTAAAGCCCTGCCGTGAAATATATGCGAGGTTACGTGGCAGGTAGGACCTGTTTTCGGCACTAATTATCTATTTACAGACCGTGTGTTCAGATTCTATTAGTCAGCAGGAGATATTGCTGCAGACATAGACCTAGATCACCCAGATGGGTTAATAAACTCATTACCAGAGTCACTCCCACAGAATTAACCTCCTCCTGCTGTAAAGTTTGAAACGGTAAACCGAACAGCCCAATGCAACCCTGTGATAATGTGCTTTGTGTAAAACCTGACTGTAAATGTCATAGAAAAGGGACTGTGAAGGGCTCACCGATAAATCACCTGGTCGTTAGTCGCGCTCCACAAATGGAGTTAATAGGTACTCACCTACCGATGGAATGTATATATATTTAACCCCCAAACAGAGAGTGTACCGGCAGGAAGGAGGCGGTAATATAGAGAGCGATGGCTCCGAATGGTACAAACATTGGCCAGGGCTTTGCTTCCCGGTGAACTCTGACAGTGTAATGTGGCTGGCAGGAAGAAGCCGTAATGCTCATCAACAATTACCGATGCATTACCGAATCACAACACATATCAGAACAGCTGCCTCCTTTACCAAACGCATCGGCCAAGTACAGTCAAAGGAGCCTTTGTGGCTGGAGGTAATGGAACTCCAGGGATATGCATGTTGTTTTTTTTGTTATCCCAAAATGGTATCATTTTTCCCACAAAGCCAAGCCCTTGAAGGGGCTTTAAAAATACATATTTCTCTGAAATGCATCTGTTCTCTATTCATGACACACAGTACCTCTAGCGCAGTATAAAAATGGGTTAGGCCCGTGTTGAAACTCTACCCCTCGTGGTTCTTTGAAAATGATCCAGACGTTTCTAAACAGACACAAGCGTCCATGAAAGGCACGGGACCATCCTCATGGTTCACAGCCTTCAAAAATGTCTGGTTTTCCCACATATCACAACATGATCGCTGAAATATACCTGAACCTAAAAATACCAACCGATGTGTCCACTGTTGAGCAGATGTTTACACATGGACCAGAATAATACCCGTTCGCTGTGCTTCGAATGATGTTTAGAAAAATACAAAACAATGCGCAATAATGACATGCAATCATTTTAAACACACACACGCACACACACACAAACACACACAATTAACAGTCTTAAAGGGATCCATCTGTTTCCATAACCAGATTATTTTTTAAGAGAATGAAATATAGCCTCCATAATGTGAGCTTACAGCCCATTTGATTGCATTTAATGGCATTTTCTTGTTTTTGTTCACGCTACATGGAAACCAAAATTTGCCTTGCGGGGACAATAAAGGATCCATCTGGGTTATTCACTTGAAAATACAACCTAATGGCTGACGTGAATAACATGGTCCAAAGAGAACCGAATAAGAATTAGGTTCACTTTGTTTTCCTCAAGAGTGGACAAACGTTCATTGAGACATTATGGTTTATCGTGGGATTCCTTGGGCACACGGGACTGTCTCGAGTTCAGCTGTTTTGAATCCTGTAACGCAGGCAGCGGTCGACGTTCAGCTCCTCACCTCACATTCATTTATCTATCAGCATCTGAAACAGTGTGGTTGGGACGGGACGTATCTGTATTATATTTCCAGTCAACTCCCTTTACTCCCTTTAAAGGAAAACAAGAAAAGTCGATAAGTGAAAAATAAGATCTGTGGAAAAATAGTAGTTTGTAAGGACATGTCTTGGATGTGAACTTCGTAAAAAAAAAAAAAGAATATGGGCTTAATTTATAATTTAATATATTGCGTGTTGGTATCGGATACGTGTACAATACGAGGGTCAAAAACACACAATATATTAATAAAGGAATCATCTAATGAAAGCAATGCCTGAGGCAGAGAGCACAATGGAGGGCTTTTTTCTCATTTATTTGCTAATTTGTTTTTGATTTATCGCATTAATGAAATAAATTCTGCTTTCGATTTCAATTCAATTCAATTAAAAAACAACTAGGTGATGGCGAAAAATGATTTTCCTTTTAATATATTTTATATTAAGAGGACAATATAAATTAATTAAAATAATCAAAAAATACCATACAGCCTACTCAATATCCACGGACAATTAGTGCATAATCTATTGGTGAAATTGAAAACAACCCATTTCTAAAAATACATAAAACCCCTACAGCCTCAAAAGGATACAAGGCCCATATAGACACCCCAATAGAGTCCCCAGTGTGCTATTGATCTACAAACGTTCATAGTTTTTGTTTTATCCCCATCTGACCGGGTCCTCCAGCTCCCGATAGCCCAGCCCCAAAGGTGACGCCTCCCCGGTTCACCAGCGTCTGGAGCAGCTCCCGGTTGGAGGCGCTGCCATGGACTCACACGTCAATTATAGTCTGTGCGGCAACTCGCACTGCGGAAAGGTTCCTTCCGGTTTGCGACATGGGTTGATTAATTCCCACAGGTCATTTCTTTAGTTTGACTTCACGGTTGGCTCCCTTCATACACTCTGGGTTACACACAAATCAAGTGACAAACCCAAGCCGTATTTCACCCCAGCCCCCTCCAGCGTCTCACGGCACCATTCGGACCCGTTATTCCCTCGGCATACATGGCTGGAAAGTGAGATATACGAGGGTAACAGGATCCGCCCGGGAGGAGATGACATCATGCCAGACATCCAGAGAGGGCCGTCCCCCAACCAACAAGCATCGTCACCGCGACGCGGCATCGCTGATCCGCGGGGACAGCCCTCGCCTTAACCTCATCCTCACCAAGGTAGCCAAAGATGTTCCCCTGAAACGGGACACCTCGCCGCGCCGCTACTGGGACAACTGGTGCCAGTGCTAATTGAAATTGTGCATGCAAAGTGACAATAGCCCGGCCGTGGGCCGCCGGGATTAGCGGGTGAATAGAGAGAGATTCTTTGTGAAAGCCCGCTGTGGCGGTTTGGCGTGCTGGCGCTCTCTGCTTCTGCTCATTGGTCAGACTGAGAAAACATCGGATTGTATTCGCTCGCTCATTTCATCTTCCGTTTAATCCTATTTCAGAGTCCGCTGCCCCCCTTCGCCATGTCTTCTGTAACTCTGACACAAACGCCCGTCCTCCCGTGTTGCACTACTCAGTGACCTCTCCTCGCACACGCACACAGACACGCACACATGCACACACGCGCACACACACACACACACACACACGCACACACGCACACACGCACACACGCACACACGCACACGCGCACACAGACACACACAGACACAGACACAGACACACACACACACACACACACACACACACACACACACACACACACACACACACACACACACACACACACACACACACACACACACACAATTACGCTTTGATAACCGCTCCTAGATTTACATACGAAAGCGGGTTCACAAACTTCTTGCAGAAATGGGATTTACAAAAAACATTATGGAATACCGATCACGCTGAGTTAAATAAAACCAAGGAATGATGGAAAAGTGGATGACATATGCTTTACATATGCAAATAGTATTTATATTATTTACATGGTTATTCTAGGTGGATTTTCCGGGGGGAGTTGAATACGAGTCAAAGGCAAGTTCAGCAGAGACAGACTGAATGGGACACCAGGCTATTGCAAGGCCTCACAGTCACATAGTGTAAATCCACACCAAGGTCTTCTGTAGGCCTGACCTTGGTGTATGCGATGGTGGAGGTAACCAGAGCACCCATCAGAGACCCTGGGATAACAGACCACACGGTGCAACCACTAAGGGGATCCCACCGTCGTGCTGTCCCACGCAGCATACAGTCAACAGAAAAACTGATGCAGGCAAAATCCATCATTAATTAATTTCGTTCAAAACAGAATTGTTAAAAAAATGTTGAGGCTGAAGTTTTTTATCGACATTCCCCCCGAGACCTCCCATTTCACTGAAGACGAAGCGGTCTATTTATGCACTTGTGATTTGTGGTGTCGGCTATAAGTCTCCATGTTTGAGGTTATTCGGTATTTACCACCTCTTTACCTTATATCCCTGAGGAGGAGGCTGAGGAAGGAGAACACACATGCATATGCTATCAGAGGAGAGTGGATGATATTCCACCAGCCTCAGAATGCCTTTCGTGCCACGCTGCATTTCCTTCAGCACAGAAATCTTAAATATGGCGTCTTCTACTGTAGGACAGATATCTGCTCCTCTTCCATAGAAATGACCGAACACAAGACCCTCCAGTCTGGACGAGTGAAATATGATAATAGTGTGAACTAAGGCAACCCAAAAGGACCACAGGTTGGAGGCACTTCTCAAATTAATCATGTTGGGGACTAATGTGTCCAGTGTTACAGTCCTTAGTGGACTAATGTGTCCAGTGTTACAGTCCTTAGTGGACTAATGAGGCCAGTGTTACAGTCCTTAGTGGACTAATGTGTCCAGTGTTACAGTCCTTAGTGGACTAATGTGTCCAGTGTTACAGTCCTTAGTGGACTAATGTGGCCAGTGTTACAGTCCTTAGTGGACTAATGTGTCCAGTGTTACAGTCCTTAGTGGACTAATGTGGCCAGTGTTACAGTCCTTAGTGGACTAATGTGTCCAGTGTACAGTCCTTAGTGGACTAATGTGTCCAGTGTTACAGTCCTTAGTGGACTAATGTGTCCAGTGTTACAGTCCTTAGTGGACTAATGTGTCCAGTGTTACAGTCCTTAGTGGACTAATGTGTCCAGTGTTACAGTCCTTAGTGGACTAATGTGGCCAGTGTTACAGTCCTTAGTGGACTAATGTGTCCAGTGTTACAGTCCTTAGTGGACTAATGTGTCCAGTGTTACAGTCCTTAGTGGACTAATGTGTCCAGTGTTACAGTCCTTAGTGGACTAATGTGTCCAGTGTTACAGTCCTTAGTGGACTAATGTGTTCAGTGTTACTTAGTGGACTCATTCAGGAAAAGATCATTATATTTGCATGATTAGAATTCCATTTTATCACTCCATTTTATCCGTCACTGTAATGCTCTAATCGTAATGGGAAGTCTCTCTGATTAATGGATACTTTTGATTGAATTGCGCCAATGACTTTTATTTCATAAAAGCTTCCCTTTACATTAACTAATTGTATTATAGCAAAAACAATATCAGTATGAGAAGGACAATGGAGGCTATGGTTTATAAAGCTACGTGGTGCTGCTGTCTTGTTCTCTGGATAGTTCTGCAGTGACCTCTTTCTCAACCCTCCAACTCCATACGCATGGCCTCTCAGACGTTCTCTTGGTTCTGATTGGTCGTTGGGTTGCAAAGGATTCTGATTGGTTGGGTGGTAAATGGCGACCACTGTGATGGCGAAGGGATCTCCTCGTTGCTCTACGATGGAAGAATATAAGGGAAAAGCAATCGCCTCCACTCAGCTCTAGGTCAGCAAAGCATGCACATCTTAGCATCCTTAAATCAGGAGCCACTGTGGTATTTCCACGGGGCCTTTTGAAGCTGATCTCGGCTCCGGGATACGCTGCAGAGGAGGGTTCTCAGAGTCTGAAATGGCACACAGAATACGGGCTGCCACTGGGCCTATGCAGGGAGATAGCCTTGCATGTTGTTATGTCGCTGGGTCGACTCATGAACCAGTGAGTCGGCACTGGAGCGTGGTCAGGGACAGATGTAATTATGTTTGGGGATGTTGTTACTTCCTGTGGGATACACTTGAGATCAACAATTCAGAGGAAGAGCTGAGATATTCACGTTTGGAAGATCTTTCTCAAATAAATAATAGATTGTTCAATAAACAATGATTGTTTGACAATGAAAGTGTTGTCTGGATATAAATTTATTATTTGTAATGTATATGTTGTGAAATGCATATTAATTATGATTCAAAACAATATATATTATGATGATTTTGCCAAGGATATTCCTAAATAATCTGTCAGGTGTTTATTTATAATTGATATTTAACTTTGGATGCCCATAATATAAAAAAAATATAATATAATATAAAAATTACATAGGAGTATTTTTTTATACAGTGTTAATAAAATTTGTGAAATCAATTAAATAGAGATTTCTCTATTTTTTAATCTAGAATGAGCATTTCATTGACTACAGTCAAGCCTACGTTGGTTATTAACATAGCATTTATCATAACTAATAATTAGATTGACTATTTTGAAAACTTCAAACGAATGAGTGTACCAAGCTTTGAATTAAGAATAACATATTTAATATCCTTCTATATTCTTTTCTTATACTGTTCCCCAACGGAACGTTTAAATATAAGGTCAGATCCTTGTTGACAGAGGAGAGCCCTCACGGACCCCTGCAGGACCGACTGCCTCTCCTCGTAATTACACACCGGGCAGGAACCCTTCACCGCAGACCCCTGAAATCACCTGCTTGTTGGGCTTATTTAATGCTATTAAGGGGAGATTCGCTTGCGTCCAACAGCCAAACAGAACACACAGAAAAAGACTACACTTATTCAACCTGTTTCATTGTCTGGTCGATCCGGGCTTCACGTCCCAGTGCAGTCAGTGGCTATACGAGACTCTGAAGATGGATCCAGTCATTAACCACTCGCCTTCTACACAGGAGCCATCGCTTTGTCGCGCTGTAAATCGTTTCTCATGACGGCAGTGTTGTTATTCACCTTTGGTCTACACAGGGGCTGGACCGCTACACGTTCAGTCAGACTGGGCTGAGAGTCATCTGCCACTTTGTGTGTGAGCGGCGGTCCTGTGGGCACCACCGCTAGCACACTGCACCGTGCAGCGGGCATCAGCGCGTGCACCCTGCACCGTGCAGCGGGCCTACGGTGCCCCCCCTCCGGGTCTGACAATAGCGTGAGGCTGAGACACGTGCGGGACGGGTCTCCCCCAGGTAGCGCGGCTGCTTCTCCGTCGTACATCACTACCTGAGCAGCAGGCTCCAGTCATGGCATGTTCGCCCCCCAATTCCACACTACCAGGGTGAATATTGCATGGTTTTACCACCTGCAGAATGACAGTAACGCAAGCTTTGTTCGAATGTTCAGTGGGGAAGTAGGAAAAAAACAACCCGTTGATCTGAGTTCAGCAAAGAGCAGAATTCCACTCGTGTTTCATGATCCACACGCCGGCAAGAGATGTGAGATATCAAGCTTACCTTCAACAGCTATTACGGTGTGTATTATCCATAATATCCATAGAATATCCATTGTTGGTGACTTTGGAGAGAAGATTTGAAGGCCCAGACATTCAAATAAAATAGGTCCTGAAAGCCATTGACAGCCAAAGCCGAGAGAGGAGACGCGGACCTTTGCCTCCGAAAAGCTCTCAGAGAGCAGGAAAAAAGAACTCAAATCTCGACCGAGTTTGGGCGAGACCAACGTGTGCAGACAGAGGGGAGCGCCGAGCAAAGAATGCACTTTGCACGATGCTAAACGTTTACAGAATGTATTATCCTTTGACAATTTCGTTAAATATACAAATTATACACTTTTATTAAATACATTGTCTCACATAAAACGAAGTTCATCAATTTTAATGAGCGAATCTTCCGCACCTAATTACGAAGCGACCCCCCTCTGTGGTCAGTAATTTCACCCTGCTGTCAGTCAGCAGCAGAAGGACTCAACAAACCGCCTCACCTACCAATAATTAAGTACTTTGGGACCATTCGGAGCTTTTGCAAATGATTGGCCACCTTGCTTTGTCGTTTCTTGCCCGGCGCTTTACAGCTATGTGGATATCGAGTTCAAATTGCTCTCTTAGTGACTGAGCCCTCACAATGAGCTGCATGGGACTGGGGCTTCTGCCGCTCTAACAGGTGAAGTACTGAGATCGTGTGAAGCGTAAGTGCATAACCGTCTAATTATTACTATATTAATATTACTGCACAACGTGTTAAGGTCTGAGTACCCCGCATTGACTTTTAGTGCTGAGCTGTAGGCCTAGTGATGCACTGTTAAGTAGTGTAGAATATATATATATATATATATATATATATATATATATATATATATATATATATATAATATATATATATATATATATATATTATATATATATATATATATATATATATATATTATACTATAAAATATATCAATATCAATATATATAGTAGAATATATATATGGGTATATTGTGGAATATATCTAAATAAAAAAGAAGTAGGCCTATTCCTGGATTATCATAGTCGAAGTGAATTTTACTATAATGATGAAAATAGTAGCGAAATTATATTAGGCTATTTAATATTTAGTCCTGTCCATGATTGTTTTGAATACGCCTAGGACTGCGGGTTTTCCGTCTGCCTAATGGTAAATTATTTGTCGACATTGGGAGGTGCAGTGTAAGTACAGCTAGAACACAAGGAACCGGTCCTGGCGTGTCGCCCAGCCGGGCCGCGTGGAGATGAACGGCCCGTTTCTACCGATCACGGATATTTACAATTCTCCCGTGGTCCAACACATGCATTGTTTCTAAACTATGTTTTTCATCGCTGTGTAGGCCCCTACATTCAATACCAATGCTTATATTTGTAAATGCATTGTAAGCTATAGGATCTTGCTCGAGTTTTAAACAGTGTCGTCTAATAACAACATCTATGGCCGCCCAAGACATTGTTTAGGATTTACATGGAACATCCCAAAAAATAATAGACGTTAGACGTTAATATACGTTATACCACATGAAAAGTGGTCCATAAACACACACACACACACACACACACACACACACACACACACACACACACACACACACACACACACACACACACACACACACACACACACACACACACACACACACACACACACACACACACGCGCGCACACGCACACGCACACACACATACACACAAAAGATATATTAATCATAATTATAATATACAATTATAAACTAATTGTATCAACCTTGTTTGCATAATAACTCTTCAATTTAAACAACGTATACATTCTCCTAGCACCTAGAGATGCACCCTCCTAACTTATTGACATTTTTTCAGGTTGCATTTCCATTGTAACTGTCGCCATGAACCTGATGCTGAGGTCATTCTGACTCCTCTGATGTGTAGGTTCCTTTAGCTGGTTTGCAGCTAGAGGAAATGTGTCCACTTCCCCCCACAGTGCATTAAAAACGAGTCCTACAGTCTCTAGGATGGGCTCTCTTCTCTCCTTTAGTCCTTTGTGCCTACTGCACTGTTTGAACGTTTCCCTTTAGGAATCATGTCCCCCCCATTGTCTCCTTAGAGATGGTTGGTAAACCGCTGCCTCTATCTCCCCGGGATCATGCTCCAAAATGAAATCAAATACAGGTGTCCTAAGGTAAGTTATTCATCAGTCCTCATCCCGTGAGGTAATCTGCATTTCAAAGCAGCAAGCACTTCATCAAGTTATCCCCGTAAAGGTTGAGGACAAAACTACATTTGAATACATTTTTGTTTGTTACTCTATCCGAGTGGGCACCATGTAAAAACATGATGATGATGATGATGATGTTTTCACAGTAATTCTGCTGCTAGTCATTCTCCACCGATTTCCCATCAATACAGACCCAGCGCATCTGTATGACATATACTCCAAAACCATAACTCATCCAAATTGTGGATGGCCTTTCTTAAAGCTCTGCCACCGATGTTTGGCCAACAGAATGACCAAGGTACTCCAGCAAGACTACAGCTGACCATAAAGTAGATGAAAACAGGTTCCTCTGGTGAGACAGCTGCCAGGTTAATCCAGCAGTACTCCATTCAACATGAGTAATAAAGTAAACACAATCCAATTTGGATTTAAGGCTGTGTGTATTCAGGAAAACAGTGAACGACGTTCAAAAGCAGGAATCAGGCATTAAACGTGCCATAAAACCCACGGGCACCTGGTTGTTATAATACATCCCTGTCCTCTGAGGGCCAGCGAGGCAGTAGATCTCCCGGTGAGTGGTGGTTTACATCCCCCACAGACCCAGGCCATATTGATCCCGGGTCGATCGGCCGGCTCCCAGAGCCAGCCCCAGGGGCCGGGTACAGGAGGGATGTAAGGAGACGGTACCGTACCCGGCAGCGGGAGAATGGGTCTGCACGCCAAACCATGATGGCAACTCTGTTCATCAGATGGTCCAGGCTGGTCAACAACAGTAAAAGATTTACCCTTAAGGCGGCGGCCATTAGGATGGGTTTTAACTCGAGCTAATGGGCTAGGGGTTATGGCATTGAACCAGGATGATATAACTGTAACGCTGTGGTATCGTCTTATCTTGAGTAGTGGGAGAGAGATCACAGGATGCTTCAGACACGATGAGACCAACCGGGCTGGACAAAACAAATGTGGGATTGGAAGAGTATAGGTTTTTATTAAAACAAGATCAGTCTAGTATGCTCCAAATAATCCAGTTATCAACTAATGATGGAATTGATATCAAATTTTATCATTATATTATCTTTCATAATCAGCATCATTCATAATTTTTTTGGCTGATTCTCAGATTAGATTACATTAGATGCAACTTTATTTATCCCTTGTTGGAGAAATTGGTTTGTTGCAACAGTCCAGCAGCAGTGGAAAAACACAGGATAAAAATACAATACAATACCATAAAAATACAAAGTAATGCAAACAAAACATTTATGGTAAGGTAATGCTAAACTAAATGCTAAAGTAAACCCAAGACAAGACAAACGGAACCAACAGCGCAAACAAAACAGACCTTTATGTTTTATTATTATTTGATAAACAAATAAATTCTATTTTTAAGAATTGTCATTTGCATATAATTTAAATGAAACCGGCTTTATTGTGAAAATCGGATACAAAAACGAGTTTAGATTTAGATTAATTTAATGTAGGCCTATATTTAAACGCATTAATCGACAATGCAATACTTAAGGATAGTTAAATATAATACCAAAATTTTTATGCCATTTTTTTGTCATAATTGTTTTGCATTATGTTATTAATGCTTCAATAGACATTACATTTAACTTTCAGTAAAAATACCAAAATACTGTAGGTTTAACCAATTTCATGAGAAATTTGCAATGACTTGTTTGCGTCATTAATCTACCAAGCCCCATTATATAAGAAAAAGCACAAGTGGCGTAACGGCAATGGAATGGAATGGATGAATTCGGAGAGGATTTAGTTGGAAGTAAAGTATGGCTCACAGATGGAGCGGTGTGCGTCTTTATTGTGCGAAGGCCTACTTGCGTGTGTAAGATAATTTTGGTTGGATATGAATAATTTGAATGGTTAAATGGTTCACAGGCACGAGATTTTCAAATGCATCTTATCATTTTGGAAATAAGATGGTGTTGTATGTTGTCGATACATTGAAATACATTGGAGGGAATAAGCTTTCTATATTGAGTACATAGCGTCATTGCTTCAACACTGCCACCTAGAGTCTATAAAATGTAATGTGTACTCCAATTCGTGGCTGTTGTGGTCACACACACGTTGTGTGTGTGTGTGTGTGTGTGTGTGTGTGTGTGTGTGTGTGTGTGTGTGTGTGTGTGTGTGTGTGTGTGTGTGTGTGTGTGTGTGTGTGTGTGTGTGTGTGTGTGTGTGTGTGTGTGTGTGTGTGTGTGTGTGTGTGTGTGTGTGTGTGTGTGCGCGCGTGTGCGTGCGTGTGTGTGTGTGAGTCTCTCAACCTTGAAGCCGTTTGGGTCAACGTTTAATCAAGCAACTGAACACAGGTGCACTCAACAGACCCATAACATTTTTATTTGCCTTCTCAGCCAGGTTAAAAAACGATTGCCATTATTTCCCAAACCACAAGCCTTGAGATATCATTGCTGTGTCTGACATAGCCTCTATCTCCATCAGCACAAACAATATCTCCTAAATGAAGCACTGCCAGTATCCCCACGAGAGGGTTAAGGCCTCTTAGCCCTCCCGTGGGGACCCCTTAACTTAAGGGAGATAACCGCCCATAACCGCACCTCTTAAAGATTAGCACGCGCGGCTGCCGCTGGTTCACCTTCCTCGCTGTAGAGCTTAGCGCGGGGCCCAGCCCGCGGTGCCAGCTCTGGGGTCAGCAGCTGCACGCAGCATGGCAGCAGGGAGCGATGGGGATTGATACCGAGGCCGACTGAGCCCGGGTCCTGGCTGAGAGAGAGAGAGACGTATGGAGATGTATGGAGATGCAGTGGTCTGGATGGACGTTTGGCATCATGGAGATGTGAAACAGGTTCACAGCCACGCTTTGATTGGCATTTGGCAGTATAGCAATAGGGTAGGCTGGGATTTATTAAAAGGTCCATCAGGAACCAACAGGAATGGCTCCTCTGGCTCTTGTATGCAAGATATGGCCTCAATTAACTCGTTTATTTAAATGCTAAAAGATCTGCCCTGAAAATGTAACAAGT
>OLKM01001415.1:15000-27143 GCA_900291075.1 Melanogrammus aeglefinus | reverse complement strand
TTATATTAACTGCACTATAGGAGATCTGCCCTGGAAAATGGAGAGCGAGAGATTTTATTTTTGTTCTCCATCAGCCAAACACAACACGCACACACGCACAGCACACACGCACCACACACACCACACACCACACAAATGCACACACATCACGACTACAGACAGCACCAGGCAGCGAGCACAACCCCACACACACACGACACCTTCTTCTTCCACACACACACACACACACACACACACACACACACACACACACACACACACACACACACACACACACACGTAATTCTATGTTCCCCAAGCTGGAAAAGCACAGTTTAAATGAATAATTAGATGTCAAAATGGATCACCATGACGCAATGACGATTTGGTAATGTTCCCATTTGATCATTGTGTCATTTATTTTAATTCTCTCCATAAATCATTTTTAACAATAATCACAGATAACAACACAAATACAGATGTGTTTATGATAGATAAAAAAAAATAAAAGCTTTAAAATAATGATGTACATGACTGCTGATCCGCTAAGCGTCCTTAATAAAGGAGTTATTCCATGCGCTGATACACTGAGCGATGTTGAATCATAAGTTAGTTGTATTTGTTCTCCATTCAATTACCCTCAATAACAACAAATACAGTCATTGAATTGGTCAATACTACTAAATCATTCTATTCCAAATAAAACAAAATCAAACCTTGTATTATCTGACCAGAAGAAAAGGGTATTGCTGAGGCCTTAGATTATTCTGCCTAAATGTAATAATAATAAATGTAATAAACACAACAGCAGGAGACTGGACAAAATAATTAATATTCCTTCATTTCTCAGAGTTGGTCACAGCTTTTTCAGATTTCAAATGTAACTATTTTTGAGATATTTATATTATCACTACATTACATATATAATTCCCACAACCTTAGGACACAGTAACAAGGGATCTGTCCTTTGCGCTCCACATTATGTGTGTAGTTTTCCATACAGTAAGGAACAGGAATTCATAAATAATGAGTTGGTATGATGAGCTGTGTGTGGCCTCTTTTGATTTGACTTCACAACCAAAGGGATCTGTTTAGACTACAGTATACGTCTTGATAGAGAATATGCACATTTGTAGTTTGTGCCTGGCATTTTTATTTCATATTTAATACATTAAAATTACAAAAAAATACAGAGACTTAGCTTTGACAGAAATGCAGTAGTAGCATATTTAATGTTGGAACTATATCTTGATATATTATTTGTTTTGACTTGACTAAGGTCATAATTTAATGTAGAAAGCTAATTCGAGGCATTTCATGTTGGAAATGAAAGAATTGATTTGATTTAAAAGATGATGTGCAATTTACACCTAACAAATATTTCTGTTAATGTAAATCCACATATAACTGCCATAAAACAGAGGCTCCAAACGTCATAAATATTGCTAGCTGATATATGTTTTAGTATCACCAGAATTATACAGAAATGTACCCAATATATCAATATATGTCAGTTTATGAATTAATATTTTTTATATAGAATTAAACTTACAAGTTGTATATTGATGCATTATTTGTCTGAGGAAATATGAACATAGATTTAGATTTAGAAAATGATTTGTATTTGAAAGCATTGGTCCAGTGATCAGAGAGCAGCATTCCTCGACCGTCAAAGCGTTACCCCGATTCTGTAACCCTAACCTCCGACCATCACCATAAAATCATCCCCCAGAAGCCCCTCACGGACCCCACAGTATACATTATAGCACAAGGTACAACATTTAGAGAATTATCTTAGATAAACAATTATATTTATTCTATGATATCCTTAGATATGAAATTAGAATTAAAGTCCTTTAAAGATTGTCCTTGACAATCTTCAAAGATCTATAAAATGTATAATAATAATAATAATAATAATAATAATAATAATAATAATAATAATAATAATAATAATAATAATAATAATAATAATAATAATAATAATAATAATAATAATAATAATAATAATAATAATAATAATAATAATAATAATAATAATAATAATAATAATAATAATAATAATAATAATAATAATAATAAATGAATATTTACTATAATTCATATTATTATGATTCATATTATTTTAATCTTCATATTATTCAGAGTTGAATAGTAAAGGTATTCAGTCCATAATTCCCATTAGTTGAGGGGTTCATTTGACCTGATAAAGGTGTGAGCGGCGTGTAGCTCTCCCCAGGGCCGGGGTCCCCTCGCCGCGTGGCAGCGGGGAGCAGGCGGAGGAGGGACCCCCGGGACGGCCACTAAGGGGACCCCCCTTCCTCCGCCCTCGTCCTCCACAGACCACTTCCTCCTGGTGACCCGGCCGGGGTCGGCTTACCGGGGGGGTCCGGGGACCAGAGCCAGGGGGTTAAGCCCCGATCTGACCTCCTTCTGGGGGTCGCGACTCCTCCTGGCAGAGCCATGGCCGACCTTTGACCTCGGGCTCCTTGGGTTAGGGGCACAGGGTACCCCAGCAGACAGGCGGGGAGGGTGAAAGTCTTTCAAGTCTTTGGCCCCTCTCGCTCTCCCTCTCTCTCTCCTCTCTCTCTCTCTCTGCTCTCCTCGCCTCTCTCTCTCTCTCTCTCTCTCATCTCTCTCTCTCTCTATCTCTCTCTCCCTCTCTCTCATCTCTCTCTCTCTCACTCTCTCCTCTCTCCCCTCTCTCTCTCTCTCTCTCTCTCTCTCTCTCTCTCTCTCTCTCTCTCTCTCTCTCTCTCGCCATCTTTTTCTGAGCATGTCAGTTCATTGTATATATTATTTTTGGTTTATTCTTGTTATACGTTATTCTGGGACATATTGGCAGAAAGATATACAACCATGAAAAGATTTTAAAGGACTTTAATTCTGATTTCATATCCAAGGTTATTGATCAAGAAAAGTATAGTTAATATTTATTATCCATCATTATGATATGCCAACATGAAATAGCTACGATAGCCAGATTACATCGCCAGTCCAGGCTCGTACCCCAATGTCTGGTCAACCCTTGAGCACGCAAGGCGTCTAATTCTGTGGTGCTCATTGCTCGTGAAGTTTCATTATCCGAATATCCTGTTTGGAATTAAAACAGCATTTTATTTCCTGCGTTATATTTATATAAACATAAAATTTATATGTGTCAATTTTTTGGGCTTTTAGTCAGAACATTAAAATCCAGTCCATCAGTTTAAAATGTTTTAAGAATAATATTTACCTTTCCCTTTTTATCAACAATATTAAACTGCTTTTACTTAATTTTACAGCCTTCGATTGCATTTGTTATACGGTATTGTAGCGATTATAATGCATATCATTTAGCCTTAGGATCTTAGGACTTTACGAGTTACATAACTCAGATGTATTATATTACCGCCATGCATTTTTAATTTCTTCTATTCCATAAATGTGGACACAAATAGAAACGCCACTGAGAGACTACTTTAATATTTGATATGGTCTACGGTTTAACAAATCTCCTCAGGGTCACGAAAACACACGGACACGTGAACACATGAACAAACAAACACATGAACACATGAATAAACAAACACACAAAACACATGAACAAATGAACACACGGACACATGAACACACAAACACATGAACAAATGAACACACGGACACGTGAACACATGAACAAACAAACACACACACACAAATACATGAACACATGAACAAACAAACACATGAACACATGAACAAACGAACACATGAACACACAAACACACAAACACATGAACAAACGAACAAATGAACACATGAACACACAAACACATGAACAAACAAACACATGAACACATGAACAAACAAACACATGAACACACAAACACACAAACACATGAACAAACGAACACATGAACACATGAACACGTGAAAACATGCAAATGTTGAAAGAAAGAGAACCAGAAAATGGTCGCTTTTGCATTCATGCGGAATTCATGTGTGTGTGTGTGTGTGTGTGGTGTGTTGTGTGTGTGTGTGTGTGTGTGTGTGTGTGTGTGTGTGTGGTGTGTGTGTGTGTGTGTTGTGTGTGTGTGTGTGTGTGTGTGTGTGCCGTTGAACTCTATACACGTGCACGCCCACGAGCGAGCCAGTCAAACGTGCACGTGCACTCATGGAGCCGTTTGTGTGCAGTCCGTGCGGGGGGGGGGGGGGGGGCGAGTCCCCAGGAGCGTCAGATGGGGATGGAGAATTAGAGCAGAAGAAGACGAAGAGGAGGAGGAGAGGAAGGAAACATGACGGGAAGAATACTAAACGAGCGCGGTTTGAGAAAGAGCAAAACAGCAGGTCGGAGCATCCAGAGGTCATCGCCATGGCAACCTTTGCCCGGGGAATACGGCTGACCCCCCCCCGCCCGGCCGTACAGGCGGAGCACAGATTGTAGGTCACACAGGGCTCCGGTGGTCCAATCACGTCTTATCATAACGCACCACACAGATCCTCCAGGACACTGCGTGATAACAGGCCAGTTTATAACAACATGTGGACACCAGAGCCCCCACGCCCCCCCCCCCTCCCCTCAACAACCTGAGCAGGTCCCGGCGCTAGCTCAGGACGAGCGCGGTGTGCTTTATGGTATCACATGATTAAACATGTAGAAAGATGGCGCTGACGTTTCCAATGGCAGTTACGAGTTTAGGAATTGTTGCTTTGGTCCCACGGGCATAGGATAGAGGAGGAAGGTTCCATACTTAGACACACACACACACACACACACACACACACACACACACACACACACACACACACACACACACACACACACACACACACACACACACACACACACACACACACACACACACACACACACACACACACACACACACACACACACACACACACACACACAGAGGTAAGGTGCAGCTGAGAAACAACACAAATAAATGGTTAAAACGTTAATCACAGATTCATATGTATTGGTAAAAGAATAACCTATTTTTCTGAATTCAAAACATTATTTAAACTAATATATATATATAGCCTAATTATATGTATTTATTTATTTATTTATTTATTCATTCTCTTTCTCTCTCAAACAGATGATTTTATTTTCTCAAAGAGCAGCAGGCCTCAGTCGGTGGAGTGTAGAGCGTGGATCTATAGAGTAGAAGAGGTCTCCCAGATCAGATAGAGTGCAGCTCTCTAGAGCGTGGATCTATAGAGTAGAAGAGGTCTCCCAGATCAGATAGAGTGCAGCTCTCTAGAGCGTGGATCTATGGAGTAGAAGAGGTCTCCCAGATCAGATAGAGTGCAGCTCTCTAGAGCGTGGATCTATGGAGTAGAAGAGGTCTCCCAGATCAGATAGAGTGCAGCTCTGTGGAGCGTGGATCTATAGAGTAGAAGAGGTCTCCCAGATCAGATAGAGTGCAGCTCTCTAGAGCGTGGATCTATAGAGTAGAAGAGGTCTCCCAGATCAGATAGAGTGCAGCTCTCTAGAGCGTGGATCTATAGAGTAGAAGAGGTCTCCCAGATCAGATAAATCGGTATCTGATCTGGTATACAGCCCCCCGTTTCACCCGTTAAAGAGCAGAGGTATACCGCCATGGAAATGTAGAATGTGCTGTACTGTCCACACGAAAAACAGACAAAGTGAATCCCGACGGTCAATCTCCCGTCATGAATATTTCATAATCTCAAAACGAAAATCAGTTGATGCAACACCAGTGACCCCCGGGACCCCAAAACAGTCAAAGCCAAAATGGATCGATTCCTGAATCGAGTGTGTGTGTGTGTGTGTGTGTGTGTGTGTGTGTGTGTGTGTGTGTGTGTGTGTGTGTGTGTGTGTGTGTGTGTGTGTGTGTGTGTGTGTGTGTGTGTGTGTGAGAGAGGGACCCCTGCCGTTTCTCGTCCCATTGGTCAGCGGCCGTTGCGAGTGATTACATGAGTGAGCGGGCAATAAGCGAGGGTGACCGGGTTCTCACCTCGGCCGACATGTCACGGTGACGAGGAGGGGCCCTCCGTTTAGCCCTATGGAGGACAGACGGCCCCTCCCAGGACACACATTTCTATCAAACCTGGAGCCACGCTTGTCGCCGCTGTTGCCGAGACATGATAGATGACACACGCCTCGACTGTCAACGCACTAATCATAAATCAAGTGAAGAAGGGCTTATTTTTTTATGTTTCTGTCAGAGCTATAAAACGTGAAATACAACGGGCGTCAGGGCTCATCAGAGGTCAGCTCCTTCGAGCTTGTGATTTACTTTGGAAGAGGTACCGGTCTGTATTTACCGAGGGGAACCTCGTTGAACCGTAGGGTCGAGTTGTAGAGCAGCATTTGAAAGATGTGTTAAGAGACCAAGTTAAATGCATTAAAATGAAGTAAAACCGCATTTGATATCAGGTAGCTTTTTTGAGGTTTTGTATTATGAACAAAATTGTATCCGATTTTTGTTTAAATGTGATCATTGATCACATTCTTATTGATTCAAGTCCAACTTCCCCCGTATTTGGCAGGAGTCCGTCTTGGCTAGCCAGTGATCTAGAATAACCCGGAATGTGACGTCCATCGCGTTACATTTGTATAATTTCCTCCTGTACAGCAGGCATCCATGTCTTAATGTATTAACGGACCAGAGAATGCCACAGAACTTTCCAGGGAAGTCAACTTCACTCAGCGTTTTCCCCGCTGAACCCCTCGATGCTAACATCTCACACGGAGTGTTTCTCAAAGGACAGCTTCTCAAACGCTGGCAAGATGAAGGGGAAAAAACTAAACTCAAAACTAAAAAGCGCCATTCGAGCGAAAAGGTGACTAGTTCAATGGCGTGACGATAACGCGATCCGAAACCGCTTGGAAGCGTCTCGTCTGCAAGTTGAAAGAATTGACCTTCTGCGTTGGGGCGATGCGAGGCTGCGCGGAGAGATGCCGCGGCTAAGTGGAGTTCTCAGAGCGAGACTCAGCCTGGAGGAAGGAGAAATATTTCATGAGTAATTTAATATCTGGCACACGAGGGCACAACCCTCTATATCCGGTCGGGAACAGAGCCGGCGTCTTGGTAGAAGGAGCAGCCCTGATTGGACAGAGAGGCAGATAGTGTGATGTACTGTGCACACATCCACCAATCATCTTCAAGCCTGCTCCGTGTGTGTGTGTGCGTGTGTGCGTGGGATGTGAGGGGGGTTTGACTGTCGTTGGGCTCTTATAATCGGTCTAGTTTGGATGCTCTTTGAACTGAAAGGATGCACTCCTTCTGGCCCGGGGACCAACTCTTTCAGCGGCTCTCTGCTGTGCGTTACTCAACAATATGTCCCAACGGGGGGAGCTCCTTATGCCTTCTGCATTAGGTGGGTCTGCTGCATGTCCTGCTCATTTCCAGGAGATCAAACCTGGCTTTGAGGTCATGTCCTTCCTAATCCACCATCGGGACCTCACCGTACCTAATGTGTTCACCTCTGACACCGCGAGCCAATCAAAGAAGCAAAAAATAGGAAGTAGTAGACTTTATGCTAGTAGAAAGTGGACGCTATCCTATAGTATAACTAGGGTTAGATTTGAGGCTGGGAAGGTTTACCCTGCAGCCCCCACTACCACAGAGCCCCCCCTCAGTCGGGGGGGAGGGTCTCGGTCCCGGGGGGGGGGTCTCTGGCCATGTGGGGGTCCTGTGAAGGAATGCTTTTTCTCAGACGCCTCTGAGGCGAGAAATTGATTGGCCACCATCAGGCTGCCGGCGGAAACTACACACGGGCCGCTGACATCGTTGGGGTGCATGTGTGTGTGCATGTGTGCATGTGTGCATGCGTGTGCGTGTGTGTGTGTGTGTGCATGCGTGTGCGTGTGTGTGCATGTGTGTGCATGTGGACAGTGCGCGGCTCATATTTTACATTAAGCCCACAAGCTGTTTGTAAAATCAAATAAATATAGTTAGTGTAAACCTTATTTGCCTAATTGGTTTTCTTTAAAGTATTATCTTGCGCATATCCATGTGTATTAAGACCGATAAAGTAGGACACATCTGCAAGAAAATATCAAAAGCAAACTCTAGCCTTTTGCACTTAATAATTCAAAGATTTACACCAGGCTTTTTACAGCTAGCATTCTTACACTTTTAAAGCTCTGTTATTTCATTCATCCCGTGTGTGTGTGTGTGTGTGTGTGTGTGTGTGTGTGTGTGTGTGTGTGTGTGTGTGTGTGTGTGTGTGTGTGTGTGTGTGTGTGTGTGTGTGTGTGTGTGTGTGTGTGTGTGTTGGTAGCGTGTGTGTGTGTGTTGGTGTTCTTGTTGGTGGCATGATTTGGTGTGCGTGTTGGTAGCGTACGTGGTTGCGTGTGTTGGTAGCGTGTGTGGGTGTGTGTGTAGGTGTGCGTGTGTGGCGGTGGTGTCCTCCACGTTGGTGTGTTGGTGTGTATGTTATCTGTGTGTTGCAGGGCATTGTGGGAGGTTCCCTGCGGGCGCCGTACTGCGGTCTGTCATGTGTGTGGGCGGCGGGTCCTAGCATGACTCTCCCATGACTCTGAACATAAGCCCTCGGCCATCGCTGCTCCGAGGGTCGGGCCGGGGTCAGGGGGCGGGATGCACTTCATGACCCTGGTCTCCCAGGACTGATACTGACAGGGAGAGACAGCTCCCCGTCTCCATGGAGACTGGGGCGCTCAGGCACTGGGGCGTCTGCACGGCTCTGTCCTGTGAAATGTATACCGTGGCTGGGATAGAAATCATACATACATACATACACACACACACGTACGTACATACATACATACATACATACATACATACACACACACACACACACACACGCACGCACGCACACACACACAGACATACATACATACATACATACATACATACATACATACATACATACATACATACATACATACATACATACATACATACATACATACATACATACATACATACATACATACATACATACATACATACATACATGCATGCATGCATGCATGCATGCATGCATGCATGCATGCATGCATGCATACATACATACATACATACATACATACATACATACATACATACATACATACATACATACATACATACATACATACATACATACATACATACATACATACATACATACATACATACATACATACATACATACATACATACATACATACATACATACATAAGTATGTCATACATACATACATGCATACGTACGTACGTACATACATACGTACATACGTACATACGTACATAAGTATGTCATACATACATACATGCATACGTACGTACGTACATACATATCCATCGCCGCAGTGTTATGCTTCTTCTGCAGCCGCTGATGATAACTGGAACCAGGCCTCTGCCGACACCCAGGAGTCGTACTAGCAGATTGTTTTCAGGGAAAGACGTCAGAAGTGATGAAACATCAGCTGAACGGCGCCGAGAGTCACCGCAGGACGTTCACAGAGGGCCAACCGTGCCCCCACCGAACGGGTACCCCCGGGTTTGAGGCCAGGAGGCGGGGGCTCGGCCAACGGCCTTGGCTTGGCTCGTTCATGGAGCGATTGGTTCAAACACCCTGAATCCCCCAAAGGGAATAGGTTTCAGATCCACCAAGTCACAGCTGCCTTTGACTTATGAAGGCGAGAGTTTGCCCACATGGACACAGGACAGAACCTTCTGAATGGAGAGGGTCCTGGGAGGGACTGTTTTTGTTGAAAGGCCTCACACTGCTTGGATAGGTAAAAGATTATCCTTGGATTGGTATATCTCTGCATTGTTTGAGTGTTTGAGTTGATGATTTATCTTGGCTCCGAGCCTCCTAACAACATCACTTTCATTTCCACTGTTGATGCAAGAGGACTTAGAGAATGAACCTGGATAGATCTGTCCATCAGCCTACCCAGTGGACCGTAGCAAACGTTGCTCATCTATCCGTCACATATCTAGGCGGACACGCCCACTCGTGATGTCATAGGAGACCGATTTTCAGACGGCTTGCAACGGCTAATCACATTAACAACTGGTGGCATGTCATGGGACCTTTGAGGTCTCTATTGTCCTTCATTACTGCTTAGTAGCACTCCCAGTCTTCAAGAGTGAATCACACTGCTGTCTGAGCTATGGGTCACAGCCAGTCATCTGCAATGTGTCCAGATTTCTGGAGAGAAGAAACGTGTACGTCATGTTAAGTATTTGAGTTGGAGAGGGAAAGGTAACCTGGCGTCTCTAAAGGCCGAACATTGAGGAAATGACAAAACCCATCGCATTCACCGTACCAATGGGAATCTGGCATTTGGCCTTTTTAAGGTGCTATCCCTTCAGCCACTACGGCTTTGTTTCCACTTCCTGTTCCACAATAATACCAGTTTAAAATGTGAGAGAATAACTCGGGAAAAGACCTGAGTCCCCGGAGGGAGGGCCGTGGAGGACAGAACAAATAACAACGAATGAATGGAAAAGAAACCGAAGGAACTACAGCTTCATTTCCCAAAGATCCTTCCATTTCTCTGGTCCTCAACACGAGTTTAGTCAGGGTCCTTTTCTGACTGAAACCTTATTAAGTCAGAGTGTTAAGTTATATAGAGTTATACGCTGTACGATTTAGTAATCAATGAATAGTTTTTCTAAATAGCTTATAACCTTCTTGGTTATAGTCTATCTTGGCCACAAAAGCCATACCATTGCCTTTATCACAGATTTAAATAAAATGGCTTGAATTGCATAATTTACAGTAAAGTTACAAATTACCAAACAGCTGATCCTAGAGGTTATAAGGGCAGAACCAGGGTTCACCCCTGATTCACCCCCGGATCAGCCCACAGATCCATCGTTCCCCCAGGGAGATGCCCGCTTCATAATAACCATTGACCGACTAATGATCCTCGAATGACCCCTTAAACAATGGACTCATCTGGCTGACCTATGGACGAGGAGCGGGTCCATGTGAGTGTTGTGATGAGCCCAAAGAGCTGCACGTGGTCATCTTCACCTTGGACTACCTCGACCAGTGCCCGAAGCAGCATTACCCTTTAGACCAATCATTGATATATTGTCACGTTGTTTATTGCATCTTGGTACAGGTCATAATGGATACATGTTCAGAGCTGCAACGTTTTTACTAAAAAATAAACCTCAATATGACGACATTGCCATTTGATTGCAAGTTGATAATTTTGTTTATTTTTTAAAGTTGTTTATTTTCACTTTCATCGTGCCAGCTTTATATATTCAGCAATGCAGCCTCACATGACAAACAGCTCAGACATATACCGGCATGAACTGCGACTGGAAAGTTATTTTCCACTGATCTCCAAAAGCGACTCCGGCTGATGGGTATTCTAGGTGTTTGTCTGTTTATTGACCTGGTTTTACCGGCTGCTTCCTGACATAAGGGGAGCGGTTATGGTAACGGAGACGTGTTGCAACGCTGTATGTAGGAGAAGCCTGAAGAGTCCACAGGGAAGGAGGACGGTTCTCCCAACAACCCGCTGGGTGAAGCACATATCAGCCCCTCAATTAGGGAGTGGTGGGGTAAGCCTTTACCACCAACACTGAAGAAAAACACATTATGCACACGCACACACACACACGCACACACACACACACACACACACACACACACACACACACACACACACACACACACACACACACACACACACACACACACACACACACACACACACACACACACACACACACACACACACACATTGTGCGCATCTGGCTTTGTGCACATCTGGCTCTGCCTAACCATACTCAACAGCCAACTCTATTAGAATGCAGCCTCACGCAACGTCTTATGTGCGCAAACATGCACGCACACACACACACACACACATGCACACACACACACACACCACACACACACACACACACACACACACACACACACACACACACACACACACACACACACACACACACACACACACACACACACACACACACACACACACACACACACACACACACACACACACACACACACCCACACTTGTGTGTATCTGAGAAGCGCGGTGCTCTTAGTCAGACGGGGGGAGGTTGACCCTGGGGGGGGGGGGTTGACCTACATACACACTAGGTCTAAATAGCTCTTATTGGCCGCACTGCAGCCCTCCTCCCTCCCCTCGCCCCGCCCTCCTCCCTCCCCTCGCCCCACCCTCCTCCCTCCCCCTCGCCCTGACTGGTGGGGAGAACAGGTCGGGGGTCATCGGAGGACCA
>OLKM01001415.1:0-7500 GCA_900291075.1 Melanogrammus aeglefinus | reverse complement strand
CTGGTTTTGGCGTGTGCGTTGCCAGATGTTTGCCATGGCCGACGTGCTTAATCCAAAACACGGAGGCAGCGGCGAGCAGGATTTATGTGCGGCCATGAAGCCGCCATCTGTCGGCTGCACTGTGCGTCCGAACGAAGACAGCGACAGCAGGAGCAGCGCCTCCAGTCAGCCGGACCCCGAACGCTGGGCTCACAGATCCAGAGCAGGGTGAGTCGGACGCAGAGAGACCCAGGCAGCTCCTTCAGAGGGCTCAGGGGAGCAGGGGGTGGCCTGCGTGGTGATGAACGTTATGCAGGCTGGATGTCATCGCCTTTTCTGTCTAGCGCGTGTTTGATTGCAGGCTGTTCTTAGAAGTGTACACTTTCTGCTTTTACCTTTACTTTCCATCTAATGTTACCTTTCTATATAATGTTACCTTTTTCTATCTAATGTTAATTTGTGTTACTGTGCAATGTTAAGTGTTCAATGTCTTCTGCAAACCAATACGCCACACATGCATCTAGAAAGGCAATAATCCTAACCGTAACCAATAGACGTGTTTAATTAATTTAACATCACACAAGTGCTTGTGTAAATGATGTGGTCCGTACCCATGGTCACCCCGAGCCCTTCTTGAATGGAACTTGAGAGCGCAGCGTTGGGCTCCCAGTCCCAACTGCCTGTCTGCACTCTAGTAGGAGTCCCTGAGCAATTCACCACATCGTGATCACATCCTACCACTGTACGCTGCTTTGGATCAAAGCGTAAACTAACTGAGGAAACCGTAGACGGTACTCAGCGTTAAGTCGTTAACGTTGCATTATCTCCACACTGCGTCATAAAGACAGCGTTCACTATCTCTTCGTCTCCTAAAGAATAAATATTAGTCTGACGATGATGACCCGTCCTCTCTTGGGGGCGTCTATGTTGACGTCGGCTTACACGTGTCCTGTTGTGTTGCCGTAAAAGAGGATGAGGGGCCATGACCAGGTGCTGGGTCCGAAGTGTACCTGCCGGTGGAAAAGGGGGGGTAGGGTTAACCATGGCCCTAACCCTAACCCTATGAAGCGACTGTACGGGTATCGTACCTCCATGGAAACAAGAACTGTTTATGTACAATGAAGGTACTATGGCGCACGCTTGATGGCTGAAAACCTGACTTCTGAAATCAATCTTAATAACACATAATGTTCTTTTTAGTTCACAACAATATGTGCTGCAATATATACGAGAGCTCAAAGTTCAAGGAAAAGGGAGTAACGTGGGACAGCTTTGGAGTGCTCCTGTATTTATTACAGCGGTGCCCTCTCCAGGAGCCACTGGTGGCCCCTGGATCTCTGTGACAACATACTTGATTATTAAATAAAATGAGATTGAGAGATTGATCGAGGCAGTAATCTGGAAGTAAAATGGGATATGTATCGCATAAAAAATAGTCATGGGAAGCTCACATTTTTAATTCCACCTTAATCCATTCCAATCATTTGCAGGTTTGATTACATTAACGATTTTGCTCAGTATTTCATTCATAAAGCCCTTGTTTTGTAGCCCACCAGTAGTATTTTTAGAACAACACATCTGGTGCTGGGATACATCTGTTTCATCCGACTGATGGGAGGGAGCCTATGTCTGCATCTCCACAGGTCCTAACCCTACCCTGTTGTCCACTGAGCAGCCGGCCCGTGGCTAATGCCGAGGTCCTGATGCCAGGCTGAGTGAGGAGGAATCATAGGTTTCATACGGGGCTCTCTAGCGTGAATACTTTAATAGTTAGTGGAAGGAATCAAAAGAGGTTTTACTTTTTACTTTACTTTGATTTCATGTGGCAGACGCCTTTGGTGTCATGCAACATCTTTGACAACAAGCAGTAAAAATTACATTAAAACAAGCAGTAAAAATTACATTAAAAACAAGCAGTAAAAATTACGTAATAAACAAGCAGTAAAAATTGCACAAAAACTACTTTATGTCAACCCAACATGATCATCAAATTAACAGTCCACAGCTGACATTGTATGTGGTCTTACTGAAAACTTCCAACCAAGTATACAGCGTTTTAAGTGGCCACTGGTTAGAAGAGCTCAATATAAATGTAGGCCATAAATGTAGTAATCATTTAACATCTCACTAAAAACGCATAACTAGTGCCTACAGCTGTTTGGCTAGTGGACTTAACTAAAGGTAGGTTTGCAAGTTGACATTATGAAATGTTGTGCTATTTCTTAGAATGAAATCCCATAAGGTGAATATATGTGGCTATGTCAGTTAAGTCTCCGGTTCAAGCTAGTGGCAGGGCGAATGCCGCTTGGCATCTCGTTCCACCATTGAGGTTAAATAAATGACAACAGTCTTCTATGGGACCTGGTGGTGACATCGGCCCGACGTAAGAGTCACTCCTCGGAGGAGCGCAGTGATGTAGCGGGGGTGTAGAGTCACTCCTCGGAGGAGCGCAGTGATGTAGCGGGGGTGTAGAGTCACTCCTCGGAGGAGCGCAGTGATGTAGCGGGGGTGTAGAGTTACTCCTCGGAGGAGCGCAGTGATGTAGCGGGGGTGTAGAGTCACTCCTGGGAGGAGCGCAGTGATGTAGCGGGGGTGTAGAGTCACTCCTCGGAGGAGGAGCGCAGTGATGTAGCGGGGGTGTAGAGTCACTCCTCGGAGGAGGAGCGCAGTGATGTAGCGGGGGTGTAGAGTCACTCCTCGGAGGAGCGCAGTGATGTAGTGGGGGTGTAGAGTCACTCCTCGGAGGAGGAGCGCAGTGACGTAGCGGGGGTGTAGAGTCACCCCACGGAGGAGCGCAGTGATGTAGTGGGGGGTGTAGAGTCACTCCTCGGAGGAGGAGCGCAGTGATGTAGCGGGGGTGTAGAGTCACTCCTCGGAGGAGCGCAGTGGTCCAGCGGGGGCGTAGGGCTGGATTAACTCACTACGATACGGTGGCGCAGACCCAGTGTGTCCATGTTGGAAGACAGATTGCTTGGGACCCAACAGCTTGTTCTCAGATAGGCAAGAATTCATTTGCTTGGACACTCCTCTCTCAAGGACCTTTGGCTGCAAAGGAAGGTCTGTAATTATTCACTTCAGTTGGTTTGAGTGTGTTTTTCTCGAGCAAAGGAGTGACCCTAGCTTGTTTAAATGAATGTTTAAACTTGACCTGTCCTGAGTTAATAATATGTGTGACCTCGGTCAGAATTGCGGTTGTAATAGACAGAAAAAGAGAGGATGTGATGGAGTCTAAGGCCCATGTGGTTGGTTGTCATTTTTTAATAGGTCGACAAATTTCATCCTCACTGAGAGGAGCAAAAGACTTCAGCAAAACTTTCTCATTTGAACTCGTTAAATGCACTATGATGGGTCTTCTGAGTGAATTGAGAACTTTAGTTGGCTTTTTCATCTGCGCATCTCTGTACAGTATCCATCTATTTACCCAGTGGGCCCTATTTTAACGGTCTGAAACGCAAGTGAGAAGCGCCAAGCGCAAGTA
This sequence comes from Melanogrammus aeglefinus, assembly GCA_900291075.1. Taxonomy (NCBI): domain Eukaryota; kingdom Metazoa; phylum Chordata; class Actinopteri; order Gadiformes; family Gadidae; genus Melanogrammus; species Melanogrammus aeglefinus. The sequence goes on along the minus strand of OLKM01001415.1, from coordinate 4,043 downwards.
GCTTTGTGGGCGGTTCTATGGCGATGTTGCTATTTCACCGGCGCATAAATGACTTGCGCTCTGCGCAAATCTAAAAAAGGTTGGTCTGAAGTAGCCTTATTACCCGTGGGTGTGGTTTGGGCGTAACGTGCAATAAACCAATGAGAGTGCCTTCATAACATGCATATTGATACACAATATGCATGTGTATCAATATGCATAATACACATGCATATTGACCCTAATATGCATGTGTATTATGCGTTACGTGTTTAGTTTGTGTGTGTCTCAGATGGACGCACACACGTGCACCCGCGTTCATTAATTATTTTACACATACACACAGCGGGCCAGCATTCATTCATTCTTTTTAACACTCACTTGCGGTAAAAATATGTTTTCTCATGATGAAATACTCATCAATCCTAAAAGTTATGGCCTTGTACATGATGTCTGCGTCAAAAAAATATGTGTTTGCTGTACAGTGTTTGCAGATGCATTGATTTAAAAGTACAACTTATTACTGCTGTATCAGCTGTTTTTTCCCAAATAATTTACCAAGAATGTGCGGCTAGGTAGATGAGAGAAGCAAAGTGTATGCGCGAGGTGCACAAGCAACACTATGCATGCGCCCTTAATAAGCATCTGAACAACGCGCCACTGACTTTAAACCAGGTATTTCCTGGTTTGTGGCACAATTGTTTTCTGAAACTGCAAAATAGCACCAGGGAACGTTTGCGCCAGAACACACCTCCTCCTTTCGCCGAACCGCCCCTTGGGGCACAAGATCATTCCTTAATTTACAGGCGCGTGGCGCAGGAGGGAAAAGCACGCTCTGCGCCAGTTGCAAACTAGCAACGGCACATGTGCCAGTGATTAAGTCAATTGCACCGGATGCAAGCTAGGGCCCAGTGTCTTTCTGCCCTTCCCCCAACAGGTGGTTCCTACCATTCTCTTAACTCCACCCTCAATGCTTTGCGCCCCTCAACAGACATAGCCCCCCCACTAGCAAACGGTGTTTCACAGAATCAAGGCCCTACCCTGTGCTTTATTGGGCAGTAAATCAAACACTTTTTTACAGAGGGAGAGGTTTAGTTATGTCTTCTGACTGTAGACACTAAAACACCAGTCTATTATATTCAGAGAGACACACACACACAGACACGTTATAATGTTTGTGACGATGTTGCCATAGTTGAGTGCCAGTTGAACGAAATGAAATTGGATTTTGGATGAATACATTGCCCCTGGGTTGTCCTAAAACGCTTTAAATGGAACACAATGGCCCACAAATCAATCCCATTCAGTAATGGAACAAGGAAGAGGTACAAACAAAGCAAATCTGTATTTCTACCACACAGCAGGACCCCTTAAAGTGAGACTCAGACAACACCTTGTAGTTCTGCTTCGTCTCTCAGATCTGTTGTTGAATAAGCATCATTTTTTGGTCGCATATGGATGGTTTCAAGTGTTGATTAACACGTCTGATAAGGGGAGTACTACGTATCACTTTTGAGGACACAACGGTCTGGAGTACAAGTTCCTTCAGCTGTTGTCGATGCAGCTGGCCCAAAAGAAGATAGGAGCAGTCGAGCTTAAACACTGTCTGCTGTATGAGAGCACGATGGTTATAGCAGAGGACAACGCAACAGGGATAACCTAACTTCAATCATTCCATCTTTCACACAACAACAATACCCTATGAGGGGATATATAATGTGTATGATTCGAGTGGCGAGGTGTCCCTGAGCAAGGCACCTCACTGCTCCCGGTGAGCTGGCTGCTGCCTCTGGAATAATTATACAGCGTTTTGACTGGTTTGAAAAGCTCAATATAAACGCAGTCCATTAATCATTCGACAGTCTCACTAGAAACACATAGCTAGTACCTACAGCTGTTTGGCTAGTTGACTCAACTAATGGTAGGTTTGCAAGTTAACATTATGAAATGTTAAACGTAACGTCAATAAAAACACACTTGCTCGTCCATGAACATCGTCTCTGCCCAAGTGACGGCTGACATCAGTAAACCACGGTGAAGGACTCCAGGGTGTTCAACGCTACACACAACGTCACCAACGACGTGTTTTGATATTCTTTTGAAATGTCATACCTTTAAGTATATGCAAATTCATAGAACAACAAGCAGTACTCACTCAATTAAATGCTGGATGGTGTGTGTGTGGTGTGTGTGTGTGTGTGTGTGTGTGCGTGTGCGTGTGCGTGTGTGTGTGTGTGTGTGTGTGTGTGTGTGTGTGTGTGTGTGTGTGTGTGTGTGTGTGTGTGTGTGTGTGTGTGTGTGTGTGTGTGTGCGTGTGCATAAATATTCCATTAAACAAATAGCTGCCTCCATCACCCTTAGACCCTTCAGATGTACACCACCTGTTGAATGTGAGTCCTCTAAGCGTGTTATCTAATTGAGCCCGTCGTGTGCATAGCACTAAATCGTCCCGAGGTATGAGAGGGAAACTGTGTTTCATCTGCTGTGGAACCTGTGAGGGATGTGTGAGCGAAAGTGTTATGCTAAGAAATAGTAAATTGTCTGTCTGTCTTTCTGACTGCCTCTCTGTGAATCAGAAGACATCTCAATATCTTTACAAACGCTCTACTAATGTCCGGTAATGTCCTCACAAGTTTATGGTGTATACTGCGAGCCTTAAATCCAACACCAGGTACTGCGTGAGACCTCACACAACCCGCGGCTAGTTCACACTGATCTCTGTCTTTTAAAGGCTTCCGATCGGCGCGGGTGCGGTCTAAACGAACTCGCCGTGCACCACGGCTGCTCGCGCTGTGGCTGAGCACGTTGAACCTCCGGTGTTTGTGTGTGTTTGTGTTGGTCTCACAGCCTGGTGCCATCATGGGGAAGATGGGTAGTAAAGTGCTGACGGAGGCCTCTGTGGATGGAGTGCCACCCCAGGTGAGAGTCCATCAGCCCTGAACCATATCTCACTGTGTCAAACAGACTGTTCTGAACTGACTGTTCTGAACTGACTGTTTTGTACTGACTGCTCTGAACTGACTGCTCTGTACCTTTTAAATTGCCATTCCGTTTCGAGAGAGCGTGATCAGTGCACAGTTTGCAAAGAACAAAACAGTTCAATAGACCTTTCATATCCAAACAAAGCCTAACAAGCAGCAGGGAGACTAAGGCCCAATCCCATTTCTACCCCTTACCCCTTCCCCTTACCCCTCCCCCTTGTTTTGAAGGGGTAAGGGGTAGAAATGGGATTGGGCCTTAAGTGGCAGGATACAAAGTGGTTGGTCTCGACCCTAGCAGTTATTTGGTGCTCTGTTGTTTCAATCATGAGATGCGACCAGTGTAAAGTATCTTTCAGTGCTGTCGGTAATAAGAAAACTAGCCCAAAGTGTGTGATATTGTGTGTGTGTGTGTGTTTGTGTGTATGCTTCATTTAGATGTGTGTGTGTGTGTGTGTGTTTGTATGTGTTATTGTTTCTTATGCGTGTGTTTGTGCGGTTAGAGTGTGTGCGTGTTAGTCTGCGTGTGCCAGCTGCCATCCCTGTTACACAACCAGCCGCCTCCTCCTATTGGACGGCTCAGACAAGCTGGCCTATTGAGCGGCTCAACAGCGACTTCAGACAGCGTGCTCCTATGACTGGCGCCTCGTCCCTTGAGCATACACCCACGGTTGCTGGTTTAATCTATGATTCCTGTTACAGTTATCCATGAGCAAGGCACTGGAACCTAAACCTGTACTCACAAGTACCAAACTGTACTCGCCTTTAGATTTCCAGAGGTTCCTCAGAGGTTCCTCAGAACCGATGGCTTCCGTCTCCTCGTCTTTCAACCTTGGTGCCCAGGTCCCCTGAGGAAGAACCCAAGGTTTTGGGGGGAGCGAGTCCTGGGGGCCCTCGTCCAGATTGGGTACGGACCTGCGCTGTTCCCTTGACACGTTGACAGAATAAAACTAGCGGATAAGTGAAAGTAACAAAGAGGAATGGTGAGAGATAGACTCTATCCAAAAAAGTCTAATGTATAAACGTGGGGTGGCCTGGAGAATGACTGTTGAAAAGAAAGTGGAGAAACCATTTAATAATCTCTGG
>OLKM01001414.1:132987-137982 GCA_900291075.1 Melanogrammus aeglefinus | reverse complement strand
AAAATCACATTAAAACCACCCTTATATATGACTCAACTCCATTACAGATATGCTGCCTTTGACCTTATGTACACATCAAATTTTCATTGATCCTCAATTTCTTTTGCATAATTTCCTGTTGTCTTACTCTACTTCTGATTCAATTTTGGTGACATTTATTGTAGGAATCCTGGAGAAAAAAATCACATTTTAAACCACCTATAATGACTCAACTCCATTTACAGTATGCTGACTTTGACCTTATGTCACATCAATTTCCTTCAACATGTGAATCCTCATTTCTTTTTTGCATAATTGTCTCTGTTGTCTTACCTTTACTTCTTTGATATCATTTTGGTGACATTTTTACAGTAGCATCTGGAGAGAAAAACACTTTTAAAACCGCCCATAAATGACTTCAAGGTCCACTTTACAGTAACAATATGCTGAACTTTGACCTTACGTCACATCAATTCCTTCATACATGTGATCCTCATTTCTTTTGCAGGGTTTTTTCTAGAAAAAAAAATAGCAGGGAGCAGACCCCCTGCGCAAAGCCGAGGGAGCAACAGCGACCAAGGCGGGGGAATGGGTGGTGGAAGGTGCTCTCCCCCTTCCACGCCTGCGAAGCCTTTGAAAAAATAATGATTAAATGGTACATTCTGAGGCTATCTTAGAGAAAATTCTAGCTCTTGTTGGTCATCCTGAAAAACTAAAAATACTATCAACTTTTGGTAGACTTGTACAACTTTACCCTGTAAATAAAACACGACAAATTTCAAAATTGGCTAACTTTGTTAAGTAGGACAAATCACAACAGCAGCCCATCTGTCCTGCGACTGCCCCAACGGCTCACTGCCTTGTCAAATCCAAAGGATCAATTGCAGGCCCCTCAATACTGATCCTAAGAGGTGGTTCAGGGTAGCTTAGTTCATGGTAGACCTTAGCCTGTTCTCACTCCCCTTTTGAGGGTGGAGAAGGCCCTTTCACAGTCAGCGGTGTGATCCGGAATGAACCACCATCTCTGCGTAGAGAGCTATGTTAGGGTACTGGCATGCAAAGTGTTGATTGCAGACACACCTGGCACATGTCTCTGATAACCAGTTGTGCCTCATCTTCAGGGTGCCAATTATTTTGTGGAGGGCACTGTAAATCCAAGATATGCGATGCCACATATTTTTATTATAATTGCTTTCAACTATCATTAAACATAGCCCTAACAAAGGCGCATTACAGTAACAAGTAGCCACGGCAGAATACGGTAACATTTGCGCGCAGATTGGGCGGGTCCTTGTCCGTAAATCAAACGGAAGGTTACATTTTCTAGGCAAAATAACCGTTTTGAAAACGATCGTCTTGTAATCACCTGACTAAAGGATGTTTTGTAAAGTGGAAATACAACTAAATTAAATTTAAACACACACACATACTGAACTTATGCAGAAACCTCAGCCTTTTTCTGTTTCTGCCTCCACTGAACAACATCATCCGAGCCACAACAGTGTTTCGTTCGATGGTCACGGATTCCCCCCCCTCTATTGAACATCTCGCCGGTGGCAATTATCTTCCCTCCACATTGTGACAGAAAAAGATGTCATCTTCCCTGCCCCCGGACACTCTTTCCTGCGTTTCTCTCCGTGGGATTGACATGTTTTCCACGTATATAAAACTAATCGTCTAACGGTACTTTATTCTATCTAGTCTATCTAGTCTATGCGTCGAATGTTTTCTTTTCTCCCAGTGTCACGTCATTACATTTTATCATATTTATTTATTTATTGTTGTTTTTTGGCTGATGTGATAGCCACTTCAGTATGTTTTGTAATAATTGAATTGCAATATTATTATTATTATAATAAAAAGATTTAAAAAAAAAAGACACCGTCACTTTGGTCGCTCGCTGTTACACGCTCCTCATGCGTCAAAAACCCCATTCAAAATACATAGTAGCTCGCTAGCTACTGCTAAATAATTAGCATGTCGACTCGGTCCTGGGAAACTCCATTCCCGGATCGGAAATATTGTTGGATAATTATAACTTATTTAGGATCCGACACTTTGTCAGTGTGCGTGTTTCCGGAAAGATCGTTTTGAGAAAATAGTGTAGGTGTACAGCAGCATGTGAGTACAGATCCAAGTCTGACATTTCGGCGCATTTTCGTAGGATGCGCGCAACGCCGGAGTATCGGCGCAGCGCCCCTGTTCCCTTGTTTAGAAAAAACCCTGCTTTTGCATATTGTTCCTGGTGTCTTACTCTACTTCTGATATCATTTTGGTGACATTTTACTGTAGCAATCTGGAAAAAACCACTTTAAAACCGCCCATAATGACTCAAGTCCATTTACAGTACAATATGCTGAACTTTGACCTTACGTCACATCAATTCCTTCATACATGTGATCCTCATTTCTTTTGCATATTGTTCCTGGTGTCTACTCTAACTTCTGATATCTTTTTGGTGGACATTTATTGTAAATCCGGAGAAAAATCACATATAAACCACCTATAATGACTCAACTCCATTTACAGTATGCTGACCTTTGACCTTATATCACATCAATTCCTTCATACATTGATCTCATCATTTCTTTTGCATATGTTCCTGTTGTCTTACTCTACTTCTGATATCATTTTGGTGACATTTTACTGTAGCAATCTGTAGAGAAAAAAACACTTTAAAACCGCCCATAATGCTCAAGTCACTTTACAAGTATGCTGACCTTTGACCTTATGTCACATCAATTTCTTCATACATGATCCTCATTTCTTTTGCATATTGGTTCCCTGGTTCTTACTCTACTTCTGATATCATTTGGCTGACATTTACTGTAGGAATCCGGAGAAAAGATCACATTAAAACCACCTATAATGACTCAACTCCCATTCACCTATGCTGACTTTGACCTTATGTCAATCAATTCCTTCATACATTGATCCTCATTTTCTTTTTCATATTTGTTCCTGGTCTTCATCTACTTTTATATCATTTTGGTACATTTACTGTAGCAATCTGGAAAAATCACATTAAAACCCCTATAATGACTCAACTCCATTTACAGTATGTGACCTTATGACCTTATGTCACATCAATGAATCCTGTCATACATGTGATCCTCATTTCTTTGCATATTGTTGTTCCTGGTGTCTTACTCCTACTCTGATCATCATCTTGGTGACATTTTACTTAGAATCGGAGAAAGATCACATTAAATACCACCATAATGACTCAACTCCATTACAGTATCTGACCTTTTACACCTTATGTCACATCATTCCTTCATACATGGTGATCCTCATTCTTTTTCATATGTTCCTGTTCTTACTCCTACTGGATATCATGTTTGGGTGACACTTTTACTGTAGAAATCCGGAGAAAAATCACATTAAAAACCCCACCTATAATGAGCTCACTCCATTTAACAGTATCTGACCTTTGACCTTATTCACATCAATTCCTTCATACATGTGATCCTCATTCTTGTTTCATATTGTTCCGTGGTGTCTTACTCTACTTCTGTATATCATTTTGGTGACATTTTATGTAGTAATCCGGAAAAATCCATTAAAACACCTATAATGACTCAACTTCCATTTACCAGTATGCTGACCTTTGACCTTATGTCACCATCAATTCCTTCATATAATGTGATCCTCATTTCTTTTTGCATATTGTTCCTGGTCTTCTACTTTACTTCTGATATCATTTTGGGTGCATTTTACTGTTAGACAAATCTGGAGAAAAACCACTTTAACCGCCCATAAATGACTCAAGTCCATTTACAGTACATATTGCTGAACTTTGACCTTAAGTCACATCAATTCCTTTTCATACATGTGATCCCATCTTCTTTGCATATTTCCTGGTGTCTTACTCTACTTCTGAATATCATTTTTGACAATTTACGTTAGCAATTGGAAAAAAAACACTTTAAAAACCGCCCATAATGACTGAAAGTCCATTTACAGTACAATATGCTGACTTTACCTTACGTCACATCATCCTTCATACATGTGATCCTCATTCTTTGCATATTGTTCCTGGTTTTACTCTACTTCTGATATCATTTTGTGACATTTTTACGTAGCAATCTGGAAAAAAACCACTTTAAAACAACCCATATGCCAAAAAAAAAAAACAAAATTAAATCCGCCCAATGTGATTTTTCTCCGGGTATCCTACAGTTAAAATGTCCAACCAAAATGATATCAGAAGTAGAGTAGGACACCAGGAACAATATGCACAAAGAATTGAGGACACATGTATGAAGAATTGATTGTCATATAGATCAAATTTCAGCGTACTGTCAATCGGACCTCTGGCGTCATTTCTCGGTGGTTTTTAAGTGTTGTTTCTCTCCAGATTGCTACAGTAAAATGTCACCAAAAGGATTCAGAAGTGGATTAAGACACAGGAACAATATGCAAGAAAGGAGGATCACATGTATGAAGGAATGGATGTGACGTAAGTCAATGTCGCATATTGTGTACTGTAAATGGAGTTGGAGTCATTATTGGGTGTGTTTTTAAGTGGTTTTTCTATCAGATTGCTACAGTAAATGTCACCAAAAGGAATCAGAAGTAGATTAAGACACCAGGAACAATATGGACAAAGAAGGAGGATCACATGTATGAAGGAATTTATTTACATAAGGGCCACAGATCAGATACTGTAAATGTAATCTGATTTTTCTCTACATTATGGCAGTGATATATTTAGAATATATATATATATATATATATATATATATATATATATATATATATATATATATATATATATATATATATATATATATATATATATAATATATATATATATTAATATATATATTATATTTAATATATATATATATATATATATATATATATATATATATATATATATATATATATATATATATATATATATATATATATATATATATATATATATATATATATATATATATATATTATATATATATATATATATATATATATATCTTTTAGGACCTTCACTTTGCTCAAAGACCGTGC
>OLKM01001414.1:122987-127987 GCA_900291075.1 Melanogrammus aeglefinus | reverse complement strand
CCTCCCCTTCTCATCCTCCTCCTCCTCCTGTTATATGTGTTACGTTTGTTAGTGTAAAGTTGTGTTTATTGTGTAATGTGTTAGTGTTATTAGAGTGTCTATTGTGTAGTGTGTTAAGTGTGTTTGTGTATTTAGTCTGTTGGTGTTAGTGTGTTTATTGTCTTAGTGTGTGTCAGTGTGTTTAGTGTGTTAGTGTTGTTTATTGTCTAAAGTGTGTGTCAAGTGTGTTTAGTGTGTTAGTGTGTTGATTGTTCGTAGTGTGTCAGTGTGTTTAGTGTAGTTAAGTGTGTTTATTGTCTTAGTGTGTGTCAGTTGTGTTTAGTGTGTTAGTTGTGTTTATTGCTTTAGTGTGTGTCAGTGTGTTTCGTGTGTTAGTGTGTTAATGTCTAGTGTGTGTCAGTGTGTTTAGTGTGTTACTGTGTTTATGTCTTAGTGTGTTCACTGTTAGTGTGTTTATTGTATTAGTGTGTTTAGTGTGTTCAGTTTGAGTGTGTTGTGTGTTAGTGTGTTGATTTGTTTAGTGTGTTAGTGTGTTAGTGTGAAGTGTGTTAGAGTGGTAAGTGCGTCAGTGTTTTCGTGTGTTAGTGTGTTTAGTTTGTAAGTGTGTTTGGTGTAACATGGTGTTTCTGGTACCAGTATTAACATGGTATACTAACATGGTGTTTTTGGTACAAGTATTAACTTGGTATATTAACATGGTGTTTCTGGTACCAGTATCGGCATTGTGTTTCTGGTACCGGTATTAACATGGTATATAACATGGTGTTTTCTGGTACCAGTTATCGGCATTGTGTTTCTGGTACCGGTATTAACATGGTTTATTCAACATGTGGTTTTTCAGTGAGGTCCCCACAGCTGCCTTTGGGTTCCCTCTCTCTATTACTCTCTCTGTAAGTTGTGATGTCACCACTTTCCTGTTCATGGGTAACCAATAACAGCTGGACGCCCCCTCACTTCACAACCCCGTCCACAGTCACCACAGTCAGACTGGATCTACAGACAGGCAGACAGGAAGACAGACAGGCAGACAGGAAGGCAGACAGGCAGATAGGAAGGCAGAGACAGACAGACAGTAAGACAGACAGGCAGATAGGAAGGCAGACAGAGAGACAGGAAGACAGACAGACAGACAGACAGACAGACAGACAGACAGACAGAAAGACAGACAGGAAAACACACAGGAAGACAGACAGGCAGACAGACAGGCAGACAGACAGACAGGAAGACACACAGGCAGACAGTCACAGATACTCTGTTAGCTCTCTATTCTGTTATCGCTCTTCTCTGCTAGCTCTGTACTGTTAGCGCCATACTGTTAGCTCTGTACTGTTAGCCCCATACTCTGTTAGCGCCCTTCTCTGTTAGCGCTGCACTGTTAGCTCTATACTGTAGCGCTTTACTGTTAGCGCCATACTGTTAGCTCTGTACTGTTAGCTCTGCATTCTGTTAGCTCTGTACTGTTAGCTCCATACTCTGTTAGCTCTGCATTCTGTTAGCTCTGTACTGTTAGCTCCATACTCTGTTAGCTCCATACTCTGTTAGCTCTGTACTCTATTGACGTGTGTGTGTGTGTGTGTGTGTGTGTGTGTGTGTGTGTGTGTGTGTGTGTGTGTGTGTGTGTGTGTGTGTGTGTGTGTGTGTGTGTGTGTGCGTTAAAGGGGCATCGGTTGACTACTATGAATGATGCAACTCCCAGGTACCAGAATACGATGACGACCACAACCATTTTCATCAGCTTCTTCAGTAGGACGCGAACACACACACAACACACACAACACAACACATACACACTCACAACACTCACACACACTCACACACACACACACACACACACACACACACACACACACACACACACACACACACACACACACACACAACACACACACACACACACACACACTCTCTCTCTCCTCTTCCAGGTCCAGAAGTTGGGGGTGATTGGACTCTATTCAGACCCTTTGACTCAAGAATTACATGACATGACATTATTTTTATATTTTCCCCGTCTAAATAGCTGAGCGACCCACTGGTCAACGACCTCAGAGACTGTGTGTAACGCTCCAATCATCAGTATTAGTTCATTAATGTAGCCTAATTTATCTCTCACAAAACCACACACACACTCGACAGGTAACACCAGGTCAGACAGACAGGTAACACCAGGTCAGACAGACAGGTAACACCAGGTGAGAAAAGACAGGTAACACCAGGCCAGACAGACAGCTAAAACCAGGGGAGACAGACAGGTAACACCAGGTGGACAGACCAGGTAACACCAGATGAGCAGACAGGTAACATCAGGTCAGACAGACAGGTAACCCAGGTGAGACAGTTAGACCAGGTGAGACAGACAGGTATACACCAGGTGAGACAGACAGGTAACCCTGGGTGAGACAGACAGGTAGCACCATGTAGCACCAGGTGAGACAGGTATCACCAGGTCAGACAGGTAACCCCAGGTGAGACTGGTAGCACCAGGTGAGACAGGTAGCACCAGATGAGACAGACAGGTAACCCCAGGTGAGACAGACAGGTAACCTCGGGTGAGACAGACAGGTAGCCCCAGGTGAGACAGGTAGCACCAGGTGAGACAGACAGGTAGCACCAGGTGAGTTTGACAGGTAACCCCAGGTGAGATAGACAGGTAGCACCAGGGAAGACAGACAGGTAGCACCAGGTGAGACGGACAGGTAGCACCAGGTGAGACGGACAGGTAACCCCAGGTGAGACAGACAGGTAGCACCAGGGGAGACAGACAGGTAGCACCAGGTGAGACAGACAGGTAACCCCAGGTGCGTTGTCCAGGTAACTCGAGCAGCGATGACCTGGATCTCTTCCTCAACGTCACGGAGGAGGATGGAGAGGAGGTGGAGGCGGTCACCATGACGACCACCATCACATCCACGGCCGGCGACCGGGTCAAAGTCCCCAGCTCAGCCTCCCCCCCCCGGGTCCCGGTAAGGGCTCTGTCTCCGCGCCCTGGTGAGGGGAGTTAGGGTTGGGGTAGTTAGGGAGGGGGCAGTTAGGGTAGTTGGGGTTAGGGGAGGGGGGTTAGGGTAGTTAGGGTGAAGGTGTAACTTGTGTTTCTCTCCACCTCCAGGTGTCTGGATCGGTCTTCTGTCTCTTGCTGTGCGTCAGCCTGAATGGGCTGGGGCAGACATACTGACACACAGACACACACCTGAGGTGAGTCCCAACACACTCTGTTCATTCAGAACTGGTTGAACAGTCGACAACCTTCCCATTGGAAGACGGCTTTTTACTGATCCTGTTTTAATTAACCCGAAGCATTTCCGGCTCCAATTCCCAGACCTAGTACGGAACTGCAAGAGACACACTGACGCCATGTTAAGGTCACAAAGACCCTCCGAACTGCATGTTAGGACCCCACAGAACCTCATGTTAGGACCCCACAGAACCTCATGTTAGGACCCCACAGAACCTCATGTTAGGACCCCACAGAACCTCATGATTTGGACCTCAAAGACATTTCTTCATCAGAAAGCATATTTGTGGTCAAACACTGTCCCTGTACCCACACTCCTACCCACTCCCCTCTGACACCTCCTCCTCTATCACAGCTACAGTCTGTCCTCTATCACAGTCTGTCCTCTATCACAGTCTGTCCTCTATCACAGCTACAGTCTGTCCTCTATCACAGTCTGTCCTATATCACAGCTACAGTCTGTCCTCTATCACAGCTACAGTCTGTCCTCTATCACAGCTACAGTCTGTCCTCTATCACAGCTACAGTCTGTCCTCTATCACAGCTACAGTCTGTCCTCTATCACAGCTACAGTCCGTCCTCTATCACAGCTACAGTCTGTCCTCTATCACAGCTACAGTCTGTCCTCTATCCCAGCTAGTCTGTCCTCTATCCCAGCTACAGTCTGTCCTCTATCACAGCTACAGTCTGTCCTCTATCACAGCTACAGTCTGTCCTCTATCACAGCTACAGTCTGTCCTCTTCTCACCAGCTACAGTCTGTCCTCTATCACAGCTACAGTCTGTGTCCTTATCACAGCTACAGTCTGTCCTCTATCCACAGCTACAGTCTGTTCCTCTATCACAGCTACAGTCTGTCCTCTATCACAGCTACAGTCTGTCCTCTATCACAGCTACAGTCTGTCCTCAATCACAGCTACAGTCTGTCCTCTATCACAGCTACAGTCTGTCCTCTATCACAGCTACACTGTCCTTTATCATATTTGCAGTCTGAAAGTCACAACAGTTACAATCATAAACAGTTTTAAAGAAATATGTATTACAATATTTTTTAGATTATTTAAAATTCCCAATCTGTGTTCATTTGGTGCATCTTTATCCAACAATGTGTAGTGTTTTTTCACGATGGATATATTGTATGTATGGAAGATTTTCCTCCACAGAATTGTTTTTTTACATAGAATGATTGAAATAATTGCTCTACTGAATTATGTAATAAAGTATTTTGTGAAATGTTTCTTGTAATCATCCAGTGTCTTTAAATATACAGTATATATATAGAGAGAGAGAGAGAGAGAGACGAGAGATGAGAGAGAGAGAGAGAGAGAGAGAGGAAGAGAGAGGGGAGAGAGAGAGAGAGAGAGAAGTAGAGCGAGAGATGGAGAGAGAGAGAGAGAGAGAGAGAACAAGGCTAATATAAATTCATCCCCATTATTATTTATATATATATAAGATTAGTATTTATAAAGAGATAGAGCTAGATTTATATCTATATATCTCGAGATGTATATCTATAAGGACAGAGATAGATGTATATCTGTAAGGATAGAGATAGATGTATATCTGTAAGGATAGAGATAGATGTATATCTGTAAGGATAGAGATAGATGTATATCTGTAAGGATAGAGATAGATGTATATCTGTGAGGATAGAGATAGATGTATATTTATAGGGATAGAGTTAGCTGGAGATAGTCCAGGCCGCCTCACAGGAGGGGGGGGGGGGGTGGTGATCGGAGAGGAGAGCTGGTGACAAGGTGCCAATCAACCAT
>OLKM01001414.1:115487-117987 GCA_900291075.1 Melanogrammus aeglefinus | reverse complement strand
TGGGCTCTCTCTCTCTCTCTCTCCAGTGCGACGTGGGCGAGCGATGTGCCATTAAGCACGGACCTCGCATCGGGCGTCTGTGTGACTGCCTGAGAGGAGCCGCCTGCAACACCTTCTTCCTGCGGTGCTACTGACACTCATACTGATACTACAATACTACTACTGACACTACAAAACTACAATACTATTACTATACTGACACTCATACTGATACTACAATATTAATACTGGCACTACAAAACTACAATACTAGTACTGATACTACTGACCCTAATATACTGCTACTGATACTACCAATATTAATTACTTACCTTTGACACTACAAAACTACAATATACTTACTCTGATGCTGCTGACACTAATACTGCAGAACTTCTGCGAATACATGTACTACAATACTACTATTGACACCATAACTACTATAGCTACTACTCGACACTACTTAATATACATACTACTACCTGATATCCTATACTACTACTACTGAATTAACATTACACGCAACACACAACTACACACACCCTCGATACACAGAATCTACACAAACACAGAAGAACACACTAATGAACCATGTGTCTGCACACAAGTGTCCACTCTAACACACCCCCTCATGGGCGTTGATACACACATAACACAAACACACACACACACACGTATACACAAACACTTATACACGTGTGTTTGGGTTTATGTTCTTGTGTTGGGTTAATTATTATTTTTATTAAATGAATCATCTTGATAAAGCTGTCTCAGGTGGTTTTATTTGTTGCATGTACACTAACATGTCCTCATGAAGTAACTTGATATTAACCTGAACCCCTTCTGGTCTCTACTGTCTCTATTGGTCTCTACTGTCGCTCAAGCGCTAAACAATCTCTAATTGGTTCTACTGTCGCTACATCTCTATTGGTCTCTACTGTCTCTATTGGTCTCTACTGTCTCTATTGGTCTCTACTGTCGCTACATCTCTATTGGTCTCTACTGTCTCTATTGGTCTCTACTGGTGTCGGTTGTTATCTACTGTCTCTACTGGTCTCTATGTAGGCGATAATTAATGTAAATAGATGTGTAACCATGGTAACAGGGTCCTTTAAGAGCCGAGGCTGTAGACTTGGGAGTCCTGTAACCGGATTAGACCGCTTCTGACTGGATTAGAACAGGTCATGTGACGCCATGTGACGTCATGTGACCATCTCCACCGCCAAGTATCAGGTCAGACAGCAGCTTTGCTTACGTTTTATGAAATACTTTAACAAATACCTTTAGACCTATGTACTGTTATACATTATAAAGTACTTTAACTATTACCTGTAGGCCCGTGTACTGTGATAAACAGTGATTCATTCTGAAATCAGACCTATGTACTTTGATAAACTGACACATTACTGTGATATACTATATGAAAGTCATTTATGAAAGTAATGTATCCCATTCATATATCACAGTAATTTATTACAGTGATATATCGCAAGTGATACGTTACTTTCATAAATGGCTGATACATTACTGTGATAAAACTGTGATGAATTACTGTGATCCATGACTGTGATATACGACTGTGATACATGACTATAATACATTTCTGTGATATATGACTGATAAATGACGGTGATACATGACTGTGATACATTATAGTGCTATATGACTGTGATACATGACTGTGATACATGACTGTGATACATGACTGTGATACATGACTGTGATACATGACTGTGATACATGACTGTGATACATGAATGTTACAAGACTTTGATACATGACTGTGATTCATGACTGTGATACACAGGGATGAAGACGAAGCTCCGAAGTTGACGCACAGAGAGGCGTAGGAAGAAGGGCGTGGCCTGCTAGCTGCTAGCATTGAGCGGGCTTGACGGGGGGATGAGGGCTCTGGGGCCGGCTGTGGTGCTCTGCTTGGCTCTCTTCCTTCTGTCCCCGGTGCTTCCCGCTGAGGGGAGCCTGCCAGAGCTGACCAGCCCCGCCACGGACCACCTGGGACCTGTACGTACTTATATACACTACAATTATACTGCACTACTACTATAATACTATTACTGAGGTTACTGCTATAACTTTACAATATACCTTATAGTACACATTCTCCTGTATGCTGAATCTGTACATGTACACTAACACTTTCTGATTAAGTAACTTGATATTAACTTTGGTCTCTACTGTCTCTATTGGTCTCTACTGTCGCTACATCTCTATTGGTCTCTACTGTCTCTATTGGTCTCTACTGTCACTACATCTCTATTGGTCTCTACTGTCTCTATTGGTCTCTACTGGTGTCGGTTGTTATCTACTGTCTCTACTGGTCTCTATGTAGGCGATAATTAATGTAAATAGATGTGTAACCATGGTAACAGGGTCCTTTAAGAGCCGAGGCTGTAGACTTGGGAGTCCTGTAACCGGATTAGACCGCTTCTGACTGGATTAGAACAGGTCATGTGACGCCATGTGACGTCATGTGACCATCTCCACCGCCGTATCAGGTCAG
>OLKM01001414.1:90678-113617 GCA_900291075.1 Melanogrammus aeglefinus | reverse complement strand
GGAGGCTAGCGTACCAAAAGTAGCCGAACGTGTATGTGACAAGGTTAAATAAATTCGACTAACATCTCCGTTGAATTGACATGTTTAAGGTTAACTTTCACCTCCGGGATAGGGTTAACAATGGTTGAGAGCGCTGTACGAGGCAGTGAGCTCCTGCTCCTGATGCACCCGAAGTAAACGGGGAGAAAAAGAGACATGCAGAGCTAACGTCCGGAAAGGAGGGACTATTTTTTGTCATAATGGGGCTATTTTATCAGTTAAGGTCAGGCGGTTACATTTGTTTTATTTTTTTTTTTTTTCTTGATTGGCGTACTCCTCTCCTCTTTCCATGTTGCGCCTCTTATTGGTACCCTGTTTTTATGCTAATAGCAATAGACTCATACTTCCGTTCCTCTGTATTATATGTCTCATCTTACATCACTCCCAAGGGGATTGTCCTCCCGCTCCGCTTCGCGTCGGCTCGTATATCACGCTCTCTTCATGGGGCGTTGTGTAATGGAGACCATATACCACCGGACTGTCGGATCTATTGCTTATATATTAGCTAGGGGCGTTTGGTTACTTTGCAAACCCAAACTTATACAGACTCCTAATAGATATGGTTATTGTGTGCGAATCCACGGGTTGTGGGCGCGCCATGTTCTGGAGCCGCGGGGGGGTTCTGGGGAGTTGTGGGTTTGGTCCGTGTGAATCAATGTGGGTTTATTTCAAGTTGTGTCTGTGGTTTGGGTCTAATGGTGGGGTTTAATGGTTCGGGATATTTTTAATGGTTTGGTGTGTTCTGTTTAGCTTTATTTGTTGCATTGTTCATGTTATGCATTTCATTGTTGATTGTACAGTCTAGCTGGGAGAGAGGTTGCGCTGTGGTTTAGGTGTAGCGTCGTGTTGTCATGTCATGGTTTTTGGGCTGGGGTTAATATAAGTACCCAACTCTCGTTGTCGTGCGGTGTGATGATGTGTGCGGAGTAGTTGAAACTGAATAGAGTAAACCTGTGGGTTCTAATCTCGGTCTCTTCCTGATCGACGCTACATGTGGTGGTTCAGAAGTGGTGGAGGGAAACGTGGTAGGTGCTCTCCTGTCTTGAAATTTGTAGACAGTATAACGTGCCGAATGTAAGCGGGTCCTAGCGCTGTTCATGGCCGACACACTCGTACTTCCCGTGGTCCCGAGAACTGGCGTTCTGAAATTTCTGCAGGGTGCTCCTGATGGCGGAGGTTTGCTGATTCGGCATCTGTTTTGTTCATAGTCCAGGGGGCAGCAGGTATCTTGTACTAAGAGATACCATCGTAGTTGACCGTCTTGGTTTGACCTTCGGGGTATTAGGTTAGGATGTCGAGCCTCGGGACGCTTGTTTCTATGGAGGGGAAGCCGTGGGGGACCTGGGTCTCTTCCAGCACGGTGAGCTTGGCGCTGGCCTTGACCTCACCGGCACTGTTGGTGGCCGTGCACTCGTAGATTAGCCCTGACAAGTCCAGACGTATATCTATTAAAATGTATAGTCTGGCAACGACCGGTAGACCTCGGCTCCAATCCAGGGGCGCGGGATGAAGGGCTGTCTTTCAAACTGCCTCCGCACGCAAATTGGGTAACGCCTACGACCAATCAGAGCAAAGAGCAGGATGACGTAGTCAGAGCTGAACGAAATGAAGGACTTCAGCGCCGTTTCTTGCTCAACTTTTAAAGAAAATGACAGTTTAATTCTTTTCAAAGTTGATGCCAACGCCGATTCAAACGATTCCCTTTGCCAAAGAAGCCATCTTGTCATGTTTTTTCACCGTCGCAAGTATGTCGTCATCGCATTGAAGCCGCCCAACGACTCAATAAACAGATGGAGCGCTGTGATTGGTGAACACAATCGGTGTTCGAGACTCACCTATGGCTCGTTTCTAGACCCACCTACGGAGCAAATATTTTTGCTGCCGCCAGGGGGCGTCTAGATTTCTAGGCTACTCGTAGATGGCATCGAAGAAGTACGTGAGCAGCGGCTGGATCCGCAGGACCGAGCCGGAGCCGTCATCGGAACTCACTGATCACCGTCCAAGGGCTGGGAGGCTGGCTTTCTTTCCCTTCATCATCCAGGTGATCCTGGGTTTGGGCTCCCCATTGGCATGGCACACAAAGGAAGCCACGCCCCCCCAAGACCCCTATCTGGTCCTTGGGGGGATTTGATGAAATTTGGCATGACGGACTGAGCCGTGCGGGCCTCTATGGGCTGGGTGAACACGCCCAAGCCCCTCTGAGTGCGGGGCGGGCCAGGGAGAAGCGGAACAGGGTGTCGGGGCTTCGAGCCTCCACGGCGTGGAAGCCCGTCGGGTCAAAGGTCGTGTGGACCTTGTCCGAGTCGGCCTCGCAGTACTGGAGCTCATACTGGGTGATGGGGTCCTGAACGGGCCACAGCCAGCTCAGCACGATGCGGGTATCCAGCGCCGCCTCCGCCTGGAAGCTGGACGGGCTGGGCGGGCACTCCCTGCCGGGTCTTGACCTGCAGCACGTCGGACGGCGGCCCGTCGCCCACCGAGGTGAAGCCCTCGCCCCGGTTGCTGCTGGGGAGGAAGGGAGGAACGCCTCGCGGTTCCCCTGGCGACTCCTCTGTCCCTGCCGGCCCCCCGGGTGGGGCCGTTGACCCTGCGGCTGCCGCCCCTGGGGGGGGTTTCAGCGGCCGAACCGGCGGCGCCGGCCCCCTGAACACTTAAGAGACTATGTGACAGATGATGGGGTCGTCGGGACGTCTGACCCCTGAGGTGGGGGCTGTGTGGCGATCACGGGTGTGGGCGCCATGTTCTGGAGCCGCGGGGGGTTCTGGGAGTTGGGGTTGTCCGTTGACAAAGGGGGTTTTATTGAAGTTGTTCTGTGTTTGGGGGGCTAAGTGGGGTTAATGTGGGTTCGGGTATTTTAATGGTTTGTGTGGTTCTGTTAGCTTTATTGTTTCATTTCATTATTGTCATTTCATTGTTGTTGACACCGTCACTGGGAGAGAGGTCTCCGGTGGTTAGGTGTAGCGTGTTCTTGTCATGTTTTGGGCGGGAATAAAAACCAACTCTCGTTGTCGTGCGGTGTAAGGGACGCGAGAGTTGAACTAAAGAGTAAACCTGGTCTACCGTCTCTTCCTGACCGACGCTACAGTATAGCGAAACCAGTAGGAGTGTACAGAGGTAAAGTTCAACCAGTATAATGCACAGGTGTAAACCAGTAAAGTGCAAAGATAAACGAACCACAACTTAACTACATTGACATGTTATAAAACTTTAGATTTTTTATTTTTGCATAAAATTCCCAGAAGCAGTCGACGGCAGAATGGTTTAAAGACGAACACCGGGATGAATCCCACTAACTCGCTGTTAACTCACATAGTGAGTTAACAGTGAGTTAGTAGTGAGTCAACAGCGAGTTAGTAGTGAGTTAACAGTGAGTTAGTAGTGTGAGTTCACCCCTGGACCAGTGGACATGAAGCACTAACCCTAGAACTGGTATGAGACCTGGACTAGACCAGAGTCGTAGACTAGAAGTTCTGGACTAAAGACGGCAAAGGATGCGTGGGAATACTGTCGGTCTGATGTGCTTTGAAGAAAACCACGAGGGGTGCAGGCCTGCAGGGGATAAAGGTGGTGCAGAACCACCAGACCAGACCTCGTCCTCAGTCTATAGACCGGTCTGTTCAGAGGTCCTCCTCAGTCTATAGACCGGTCTGTTCAGAGTCCTCCTCAGTCTATAGACCGGTCCTGTTCAGAGCCCTCCTCAGTCTATAGACGCGGTCTGTTCCAGAGTCGTCCTCCTCAGTCTATAACCGGTCTGTTCAGGGCCCTCCTCAGTCTATAGACCGGTCTGTTCAGAGTCCTCCTCAGTCTATAGACCGGTCTGTTCAGGGTCCTCTCCTCAGTCTATAGACCGGTCTGTTTCAGAGTCCTCCTCAGTCTATAGACCGCGTCTGTTCAGAGTCCTCCTCAGTCTATAGACCGGTCTGTTCAGAGTCCTCCTCAGTCTATAGACGCGGTCTGTTCAGAGTCCTCCTCAGTCTATAGGACCGGTCTGTTCAGAGTCCTCCTCAGTCTATAGACCGGTCTGTTCAGGGTCCTCCTCAGTCTATAGACCGGTCTGTTCAGAGTCCTCCTCAGTCTATAGACCGGTCTGTTCAGAGTCCTCCTCAGTCTATAGACCGGTCTGTTCAGAGTCCTCCTCAGTCTATAGACCGGTGTGTTCACAGCAAGTATTAGTTCAATTTGTCCAGACCCCTCCAGAAGTCCAGAGACCCTGATCGAGGTCCTGGTCCAGGTCCTGATCGAGGTCCTGGTCCAGGTCCTGATCGAGGTCCTGGTCCAGGTCCTGATCGAGGTCCTGGTCCAGGTCCTGATCGAGGTCCTGGTCCAGGTCCTGATCGAGGTCCTGGTCCAGGTCCTGATCGAGGTCCTGGTCCAGGTCCTGATCGAGGTCCTGGTCCAGGTCCTGATCGAGGTCCTGGTCCAGGTCCTGGTCCAGGTCCTGACCCTGGCCCAGGTCAATGTCCGGGTTCAGGTCTGGGTCCTGACCCTGGCCCAGGCCAATGTCCGCGTTCAGGTCTGGGTCCTGGTCCAGGTCCAGGTCCCAGTCCTCTAGATGGACTCTATCTGGCGGCGGACCTTCTCGGAGGCGAGGCGGTCCAGGGAGCGCTGTCGGCCGACCACCACCAGCGCCAGCAGCACCATGAGTCCCAGCACCACCCCCTCCATCCTCCAGAACAGGACCTCCTCCATCAGGGCCGAGCGACAGCTGGGGGGGGGGTAGCATACACCCATACACTACTATAGTCACCATGTACTAGTATATATACTAATATAACACACCCACATACACTACTATAGTCACCATGTACTAGTATATATACTAATATAACACACCCACATACACTACTATAGTCACCATGTATATATAATAACATAATACACAATATAGAATAATACACCAACATACACTACGATAGAATAATGCACCAAATAGTAAAAAACACCATATAGTATAATACACCAAATAGTATTACACACCACTGTAGTTCATCATATACGAGTATATACTCATATAATACACCATGTACTATGATACACCATTGAAGCCCGTCTTCCACCGACAATAGCAGCTCAACTGCGCCACGACTCAGGCACGTCGTATTTCCATCTAGAGAGCACCTCTTCAACGTGGGCGGGTCGTCACAGCACGCATGCGCAAAACTGCGCCGCATACGCGACCACGCAACACATAAACAGACTAGGTTGACGCACAGGAGCCTCTCTACCTCTGGCCTCACGGTCCACGGCGTGTTCTTGCGCGCTGATCCTGCCGTGTTCAATAATCAATCACTATTGTTGACTGACGCTAGTGTTTAAAAGGTGTCAGGCGTCCGGCATCAGGCTCGGACGTCGCGCTCATCATTGTTCGTCCAGTGGCGTCACTCTGGCTAATCAGTGGCCAGCAGCGTGTTTACGTCACACAAAAGTCTCAGATCAGCTCTCTGGGAACCTCGACGGAGGTGAGACTAAAAAAGTACCAGGTACCTCATTTTGGCGATCGAAACGCAAAAAAAGGAGGGAAGAGTTGAGGCGAGTGGGGCTGGTACACTATATACTAATATAATACACTATATACTAATATAATACACTATATACTAATATAATACACTATATACTAATATACACTACTATCATACACCATAAACATTATTATTATACTACAATATACAATACGACATCATCATCATCCCAGCCCCTTGGCTAACGATGACATCATCATCATCCCAGCCCCCTTGGCTAACGATGACATCATCATCATCCCAGCCCCTGTAACCAGGGCAACGAATGGTACTCACCTCTTGTACTCTTCTCTGTTAGACTTGGAGCAGTTCACCGTCTCCACGTAGCCTGTCTGCTCGCAGGCCGCCCAGGGCTTCTACACACACACACACACACACACACACACACGTATACATTATAAAAACACACACAGCAATACAAAAATCTACACACATAAGTAGAGCTTTGACCACACACAGATCTTACGCTGCTGCACTGAGAACACTCAACCGTCACCACAAAGTCCTCCAGCTGCCAGCAGGGGGCGTCCGAGGCCCTGGTAGCTGAGAGAGAGAGAGAGAGAGAGAGAGAGAGAGAGAGAGAGAGAGAGAGAGAGAGAGAGAGAGAGAGAGAGAGAGAGAGAGAGAGAGAGAGAGAGAGAGAGAGAGAGAGAGAGAGAGAGAGAGAGAGAGAGAGAGAGAGAGAGAGAGAGAGAGAGAGAGAGAGAGAGAGAGACTGAGTCACATGCTTTCATCCTCATCAACAGGCTGAGTGTATGCAAAAGGTAGAACACCTACTATGTCTTGTAGGTGAAGTGAGGAGATGTTTACCTGCAGTCTTCTCATCACTCAGGAGACTGGCCCCAAACACTCTGAAACACACATTCAGATTTTTAAAAACAGGACACACAACCACACACACACACACACACACACACACAACTAAAAACACACACACACACACACACACAACTAACACACACACAGCATCTTTCAGCAGGGAGGTTTCCCTCCACACGCTGACCTGCCATAGCTACCTGACCATCGTTGCAGTCATGTGGATGCAATACGTTCTACAAAATGCAAAAGCAAACCTTTGTTCTTAAAAACCTCCTGGCTGTGAATCATCACACACACCAGACCCTCAGAGACACCTCTCACTAGGGATTGGCCCATACAGATTTTTTTTACATCAGCCTGAGCCGATGACCGATATGGGGCGGACGATTTTTTGAGGCGATACTGCTTTCGCTCCCTCAATTTACAAAATAAAAATGACAAAAATATGATAACAAATGTTACAACTCTCAATTTAAAACAGGAACATTTATTGAACTGTCTATAAATCATGCTGGGAAAAAACTCAGACTGCGTAGTTGTATCTATAATATATAATAAAGAAAGTGTAGTATAATGTATATTGTAAAGTTTAGTATAAATTTTATAAAGTGTAGTATATTATCGACGAACACATCAGCCGCGCATGGGCCCGATATATCGGCCTCGCCACCGCTCACCTGAGGGACACGAGGCCCCAGAAGAGGGCGTGCAGAGCCAGGACCCGCGGTCTGAAACACGCCATCGGGATCCGGCAGTCGCTCTCCATCACCCCGGCCCTCCACGCAGCCAGCCGCGCGGCCACCCTGCCTGACCGCCCCCCTGGGGTGTAGACTGAAGACGTGTGTGGAGCAGAGGGGTGTGTTGTTTGGAGGACTGCGCTGCAGAGTACACCTGTGTGCAGAGTGTAGTTGTGTGCAGAGTGTAGTTGTGTTGTTGTCTGGAGTGTGATGAGTGTAGTGGTTTCACAGTGACGACACTGGAAGAAAAACATACACAAGCTAAGATCAGTTAGCTGCTGGACCAGCTCACTCACGTCTCCTTCCTCCAGTTATACTGTCCTTATGTAAAAATAGGCATTATACAATTTATATACATGATATATTACTAAGTATACTGCTAGCACAACAGCTACCAGACTGCTATATCGCTAGCATAACAGCTACCAGACTGCTAGCACAACAGCGACCAGACTGCTAGCACAACAGCTACTAGACTGCTATAATGCTTGTCTAATACGTACAGGAGCAGTATACTACTAGTCTAATAGGTACATGTATATAAGTACATCTTGCTCTTATACCCACCAGTAGCTTGGGGCTCCGCGGTCGATCACTGGCGACTGAACGATATGTTCTTTAAAGGTTAAATAATATCCGTATTTTATACAATATAAGACCAGTATTACCAATGACACTGCTTCGGGTTGTTGTTTTTGACCACAACTACCACTGTACTATTGTATTATAGGACATATTTAATACTTTCGCTCCAATGATGCTTCTCTCCGCTCCCTACGGCCGCCATCTTGGGTGATGCTGGAAGTGTACGGGTCAGAGTGACGTCACGATGTGCGACAACAACAACACAACTACTGGTAAGGGTTAGACAACCCTTTCCTGGTTAGGTTTAGGCAACACAACTACTGGTTAGGTTACGACAACCCAACTTCTGGTTAGGTTTAACAACATTACTAATGGTTAGGTTTAGAACACACAAATACTGGTTAGGTGTAGACAACATAACTACTGGTTAGGTTTAAGTAACATAACTACTGGTCTAGACAACACTTTCCCAGTTAGGGTTTATTTGTAATTCCATTCAATTCCAATTCAATTCCATAATTCCATTTGTAAAACACGAAGCTTTGTAAAACAATGACAGAAACAAACAATAATTTAATTTCAATAATCATGGAATAAATTGTTAAACATTTTCAGAAATTGCATTAAAAATTGTGTTTTATACAGAAAATGCGGAAGTAAAAACAAGTTCAATGTCCGACAGTAGAACAAGCCTTTGAGCAAGGCACCTGAGGATTCAAACTCCAACCAGAGCATTTAAATCCCTTCTGAGGCCTCAGAGACAGTGGTCCTAGCTGATTGGTCGGTAGGCCTGCCACTCGGCCAGGCGGTGGTCCTAGCAGATTGGCCGGTAGCCTTGCCACTCGGCCAGGCGGTGGTCCTAGCAGATTGGCCGATAGGCCTGCCACTCGGCCAGGCGGTGGTCCTAGCAGATTGGCCGATAGGCCTGCCACTCGGACAGGCGGTGGTCCTAGCAGATTGGCCGGTAGCCCTGCCACTCGGCTAGGCGGTGGTCCTAGCTGATTGGCCGGTGGGCCTGCCATTCGGCCAGGCGCTGGTCCTAGTTGATTGGCCGGTAGCCCTGCCCATCGGCCAGGCGGTGCTTCCTGACGCAGACGAAGACCCCGCCCAGCAGCAGGAGCAGCAGGGGGGTCCCGAGGCCCACGGCCATGATGGAGATGACCAGGGGGGAGAAGGAGTCCGCCGGGGGGACCCCGACGCCAGCCAGCACCGTCCTGAAACACACGGCACTCCTCAGAATCACTCCTAAACACGTCACTCCTTAGAAATGCTCCTGGCTCCACCTACCAGCTCAGGTACTGGGTGGTGTTGTAGGAGGGCTCCCCTGGCTGGCCGAAGCTGATGTTGAGGCCGCTGGCCTGGGCCTCCGCCCCGTAGAAGGCCAGCCCTAGCCCCGAGGCCGCCGCCTCCACCACCACCGGCCCGCTGTGGTGGCAGGGCGTGGTGTCGCTGAACTCGGGCTGCGGACGGCGGTACGCCACCGGGCGCCACTGGACGAACCCCAGGACCGGGGAGGACTGGTCGGGGGGCGCGGCCAGCCACTGGGACACCTGGGAGGAGACAGACCACAGCTACAGTCTGTCCTCTATCACAGCTACAGTCTGTCCTCTATCACAACTACAGTCTGTCCTCTATCACAGCTACAGTCTGTCCTTTATCACAGCTACAGTCTGTCCTCTATCACAGCTACAGTCTGTCCTTTATCACAGCTACAGTCTGTCCTCTATCACAGCTACAGTCTGTCTTCTATCACGGCTACAGTCTGGCCTCTATCACAGCTAGTCTGTCCTCTATCACAGCTACAGTCTGTCCTCTATCACAGCTAGTCTGTCCTCTATCACTGCTACAGTCTGTCCTCTATCACAGCTACAGTCTGTCCTCTATCACAGCTACAGTCTGTCCTCTATCACAGCTACAGTCTGTCCTCTATCACAGCTACAGTCTGTCCTCTATCACAGCTACAGTCTGTCCTCTATCACAGCTAGTCTGTCCTCTATCACAGCTACAGTCTGTCCTCTATCACAGCTAGTCTGTCCTTTATCACAGCTACAGTCTGTCCTCTATCACAGCTACAGTCCGTCCTCTATCACAGCTAGTCTGTCCTTTATCACAGCTACCGTCTGTCCTCTATCACAGCTAGTCTGTCCTCTATCACAGCTACAGTCCGTCCTCTATCACAGCTACAGTCTGTCCTCTATCACAGCTACAGTCCGTCCTCTATCACAGCTACAGTCTGTCCTCTATCCCGCTACAGTCTGTCCTCTATCACAGCTACAGTCTGTCCTCTATCACAGCTACAGTCTGTCCTCTATCACAGCTACAGTCTGTCCTCTATCACAGCGACCCTTCGTCCTTACGGTGAAGATGGAGGGGCTGTACTCGTCGTCGATGGACCTCCTGACCTCCACCTTCCCGGGGCCGTGGGGTCGGCCCAGGCCCTGCAGCTCCAGCAGGAAGCGGGCGCGGTCGGCCCGCGGCCGGACCCCCTGCAACCAGACCCCAAGCTGGGAGGAGTTAGCGCTGTGGAGCAGCCCGGGCCAGCCCGCCGCCCGGCCCCCCGAGCCGAACACCGACAGCTGGAGACGGGGGTCAGAGGTCAGAGGTCGGGAAGATCAGAGCCAGGTTCATGATATGACATTGTTGTGAAGAACTGACCCAGGTCAGAGGTCATCTGATGACATGCTAACCACAACCACTTCTAAAGGTCAGAGGTCAACTCATTAACATGCTCACCACTACCACTTCTAAAGGTCAGAGGTCACAGTCCCTCATTACAGGATGTGTATGCAGAGGTCAGAGGTCAGGAGGTATAAACAGAGGTCAGGGGATGTGTACACAGAGGTCAGGTCATATACAGAGGTCAGAGGTCAGACCTGGAGGCAGAGCTCCCCCTGGGTGAAGGCCGGGGACCCGTCGCCCCCACAGAGCCGGGCCTCGGGCCCCTGGGGGTCCAGGTTGCTGGTGTCCAGCGGGCCCCACTGGAAAGCCGCTCAGCTCGTACGGAGGCAGGAAGCTGGAGGGGGGGGCTGTCTGGGGGTCGGCCGTGTCGTTGAGGTCATCGTACTCCCAGAGCTAGAGCGAGAGAGAGCGAGGAGATAGGGTTAACTAGGTCAGGGTTAACTAGGTCAGGGTCAGCTAGGTCAGGGTTAGCTAGGTCAGGGTTAACCGATCCACTTACCCTGACTAAGACCAGAGCGTTGCTGTGGAGGACAGAGTTCTCTGGCTCCACCCGCAGGCTCCCGCTGTTGTTACCAGACAGGAAGGCTGGCCAGTCCACCTGGAATAGCATGGAGCAGGTAGGGGTTAGACAGTACAGAGACAGGTCATTAAGGAGCAGGTAGGGGTTAGACAGTACAGAGACAGGTCATTAAGGAGCAGGTAGGGGTTAGACAGTACAGAGACAGGTCATTAAGGAGCAGGTAGGGGTTAGACAGTACAGAGACAGGTTATTAAGGAGCAGGTAGGGGTTAGACAGTACAGAGACAGGTCATTAAGGAGCAGGTAGGGGTTAGACAGTACAGAGACAGGTCATTAAGGAGCAGGTAGGGGTTAGACAGTACAGAGACAGGTCATTAAGGAGCAGGTAGGGGTTAGACAGTACAGAGACAGGTCATTAAGGAGCAGGTAGGGGTTAGACAGTACAGAGACAGGTCATTAAGGAGCAGGTAGGGGTTAGACAGTACAGAGACAGGTCATTAAGGAGCAGGTAGGGGTTAGACAGTACAGAGACAGGTCATGAGAAGCAGGGAGGAGGAGGCGGTACCTGGACGGAGGAGGAGGTGCTGTTGGTGTGGACGATGAGGAGGGTCGGTGGTCCTTGGTTACACAACAGGAAGTGCAGCGTGTCCCCGTCGCCTAGCGACCGGATGTGGATAAGGTTGATTCCCGGGGGGAGCGGGGAGACGGAGGAGTTGAGACCCGGGTTCAACTCCAGAGACAACTAAACACACAAACACACGCACACACCTTTACTGAGCTGTTACAATATGCAGGTTAACAGAAACAACATATATTACACCCTGTTGGAGTACTTTATACAGAAGTTATAAAGTACTGTTCCTAGTGCTTTATTAGGGAGTTATGAGTTATCTGTTTAGTGCTTCATATCGACTCCTGGTTCTATGAAGTCATAAGGCCGCTACAAGGTACTGAAACACCTATAAACAATAACTACTACACTATCACAGTAACACTGTAGTGTGTACAGCAATGTGGTAGTGTGTCTGTAGGGCTCATGGTGTGACCTCACCTCTCCTCAACCCGTAGAACGACATTACTCACATCTCATATGTAGTACATACATACACATACATACATACATCAGCTGATGTATAAACATCGACCTCCTACCAGTAATATATATACACACTACACACATCTATATCTCATATAAATAAATATATATGAGAGAGAGAGAGAGAGAGAGAGAGAGAGAGAGAGAGAGAGAGAGAGAGAGAGAGAGAGAGAGAGAGCGAGAGAGAGAGCGAGAGCGAGAGAGAGAGAGAGAGAGTGAGTGAGTAGCTTGGTCAGGGTTGTTATATAAAGATAAAATATCAGATGTATAAAACACGGATGACCTATATTATATTTATGGTCTACCTGTCTCCTGTACGTGTCGCCGCTGCAGAGCGTCGCGTTCAGCAACAGAACTAACAGAGAGAGGAGCAATACCCCACGGGCGGCGGCCGCCATGTCTGTTGTGACTGGCAGAGCCGTGGTCACGTGATGTCAGTCAGCAGACTCGGGACGTCAGTCAGCTGACCAGGAGACGTTCTTCCGCTAAGAGACCACGCCCCTCCTAGCGTCAGCAGATTCCCGTCCAATGAGAGAGATCCGTACTCTACGGTCGCATAGCTCATGTGATCATAAATAGCATAATGATGATTACGTATAACATAAGTACACTATTGTTTTAACGATATAAAAAACACGGCTGACAAAAGGGCAGCTTTCAATGGGAAAGCTGCCCTTTTGTCATTAGTGTTCTTTTTATAAATAAATATAAATAATATAAATTTATAGGTAAATATACACTAGGGTTACTAGAGGTAGTATTACACACACACACACACACACACACACACACACACACACACACACACACACACACACACACACACACACCTCTCTTATTTTATGAGCAGTATTAGTGTATATTCAATACTTGTTGGCAACTGCAATATCAAGTATAACTTCTACAAAATAAAGGTTAGCTTCGTAGCAGAAAGCTGTTTGCTTTAGCTTTCCGCTAAATCTTAAATTACATTGCACTTCTAAAATGATTTTTTTTACTTCGCCTTGACTACATTTCAAAGTGCAGCGCCTTGAGTCTGCCTTGAGCATGAAAAATGCTAGAGGTTGTCTTGCCCCCTACAATATCAAGGTCAGCTTCTACAATATCAAGGTCAGCTTCTACAATATCAAGGTCAGCTTCTACAATATCAAGGTCAGCTTCTACAATATCAAGGTCAGCTTCTACAATATCAAGGTCAGCTTCTACAATATCAAGGTCAGCTTCTACAATATGAAGGTCAGCTTCTACAATATGAAGGTCAGCTTCTACAATATGAAGGTCAGCTTCTACAATATCAAGGTCAGCTTATGAAGTTCAGCTTCTACAATATGAAAGTCAGCTTCTACAATATCAAGGTCAGCTTCTACAATATGAAAGTCAGCTTCTACAATATCAAGGTCAGCTTCTACAATATCAAGGTCAGCTTCTACAATATCAAGGTCAGCTTCTACAATATGAAGGTCAGCTTCTACAATATCAAGGTCAGCTTCTACAATATCACGGTCAGCTTCTACAATATGAAGGTCAGCTTCTACAATATGAAGGTCAGCTTCTACAATATCAAGGTCAGCTTATGAAGGTCAGCTTCTACAATATGAAAGTCAGCTTCTACAATATCAAGGTCAGCTTCTACAATATGAAAGTCAGCTTCTACAATATCAAGGTCAGCTTCTACAATATGAAGGTCAGCTTCTACAATATGAAGGTCAGCTTCTACATTTGTAGTTTCTGTCCCGATAAAGAGCCGGGGCCTGAGGGAGGAGGTCATTGATGACTAGAGAGCAGAGTTGGTCGGACTCATCTTTAATACAAACAGAAACAAGTGACAACATAAGCAGGGCCTCCCCCAATGGTCCCTCAAACACACCGGCCTGCAACTAGGACTTCTTCCGGAACGCAAAGACCAGGTAGATACCTGGAGTGAGGAGAGAAGGCAGGTTAGAGAGAGGGCAGGTTAGAGAGAGGGTTAGTTAGAGGGGGTTGGTGAGAGAGGGTTAGTTAGAGGGGGTTAGTTAGAGGGGGTTGGTGAGAGGGGGTTGGTGAGAGGGGGTTGGTTAGAGAGGGTTAGTTAAGAGAGGGTTAGTGAGAGAGAAGCAGTCATTAGGAAAACACCCGATATATGTGTGGAGAAGAGGTGAAGAAGAGGTTGAGGAGGTGGAGCGGTGAAGAAGAGGTGGAGGAGAAGGTGGATGAGAGGTGAAGAAGTGGAGCAGAAGTGGAGGCAGAGAGAGTGGAGAGAGTGAAGGACAGTAGGAGAGTGGGAGCAGGACAGTGAGAGGGAGCAGGTGGAGGTGGAGAAGGAGCAGGTTGAGGAGAGGAGGTGGAGTCTTACTTGCTGCCTCCCACTCTGAGCGGCTCAATGTTCCCTGTGGAGAACAGCCAGACAGAAACCAGTTAGCAGACCAGTACAGATGAACCCAGCTTTTATCTCTACTGGTTAAGACAGTTCAAACCAGAGTAAACTAGCCTACACCAATTTACACCACTATTAACCAGTTGAACCGAGCCTGCACCAGTCTAGGCCGGTGTAAACCAGTTCAACCTGCACCAGTCTAGGCCGGTGTAAACCAGTTAACCTGCACCAGTCTAGGCCGGTGTAGACCAGTTGAACCTGCACCAGTCTAGGCCGGTGTAGACCAGTTGAACCTGCACCAGTCTCGGCCGCTGAGCAGCTGAACCAGAGCAGGGCGTACCAGGGGCGGCTGGGCGGCGTCTCCCTTGCGGTGCTCCTCTGCGTGGGCGTACTGCTCGCTCTTCTCCTCCGCGCTCTTCTCCTCCCCTGGGAACCGCTGAAGAGGAGAGAGGAGGAGTCACGACCTTACTGCTGGCACTAGGGTCAGAGGTCAGGTGTAGGGACAAGGGTAGGGTAGGAGGTCATGGTCAGATGTAGGGTCAGGGATCAGGAGGGTCTGGGGTCAGAGGTCAGATGCAGGGCTAGGGTTTAAGGTCTGATGTAGGGTCAGGGATCAGGGTCAAAGGTCAGGAGGGTCAGGGGTCATGGTCAGGTACCTCCAGGGCCATCATCCTCATGAGCAGGCTGCGGTGTTCTTCTTTCTTCACGTGCTTCTCAAAGAACTCCCGGAACCGCTTCACAAACACCAGCTCCATGCCGTAGCCCCGCGCCATCCTGGAACCAGAACCAGACCAGTCAGAACCAGAACCAGGTCCAGTCAGAACCAGAACCACAACCAGTCAGAACCACAACCAGACCAGTCAGAACCAGAACCAGGTCCAGTCAGAACCAGAACCAGGTCCAGTCACAACCAGAACCACAACCAGTCAGAACCAGCAGCTGGTTGCCCCAGCAGAACGGAAGGTCCCACTTAGGCTACGTTGAACGTAAATCGCCCAAACGTTTGACTTTACACTCTACTAAAAGAATAGCAGTTGCACCAAGCAAACAGTTTCAACGTAACACTAAGTTATAACTTATATTTTACACCTCCCCTCTAGCTGGTGTAAGTTCCATATAAAGACCGTTAAATACGTTAAAAGAGTTCCACACAAAAGATATTCGTGTTGAGCAATGGGCAGAGGGGTTCAACGCGGTTTGCGCCGGGAACGGATTGTCCGTATCGATCCATTTCTCCAGTATGATGTTGATTTATATGCGCGATTTCAGTTTTGCCGGGCGGAACTACTGAGAATAACCGGCCTTCTTGACAACGACCTGCAGCACAACACAAACCGAAATTCGGCTCCAAGTCCAGCGATGCAAGTGTTTGGCTCTGAGATATTTTTATACAAAACCTAGTTGGTGACTCGGTCCAAATAAAAACAACTTGAGCCCACGTAGAAACCAACATTTCTAGAGCTATTCCATACAATGCATAGCCAGCAAAAACTCACGACACACAACGAATAGCATACAAAGCATATTTATTTATTTATTATAAAATCCGCCATCAAATAGCTTAACCTCACACCTATACCGTCCAATTCAATTTTAGAGAATAAATGACTGAAACTGTTTTGTTTGATAAGGTGGAAACTGGCTATTGCCTGTTTACATTGTTGGCTGTCAAAGATTGGCTTGAAATTATCTAAACAAACGTCATTAAAAGCGACACTGGTACAATTTACGCACTACTAGTAACGTTACAACTTAAGTTATGGTGGTGCAACCAAAATTTAGAACCCCTTTAGTTTGAAACTAGCTACGTCGAGCGTTGGGTTAAGGCGGACTTTACACCCGAACTTATGATCGGCTTTACGTTCTGCTGGTGCCCGACTGCAGGACCACAACCAGTCAGAACCAGGAGGGGTACCAGTCAGAACCAGTCAGAACCAGGACCACAACCAGTCAGAACCAGGAGCGTACCGTCAAAGCAGGACCACAACCAGTCAGAACCAGGAGCGGTACCAGTCAGAACCAGTCAGAACCAGGACCACAACCAGTCAGAACCAGGAGCGGCAGTCAGAACCAGTCAGAACCAGGACCACAACCAGTCAGAACCAGGAGCGGTACCAGTCAGAACCAGGAGCTGTACCAGTCAGAATCAGAACCACAACGAGAACCATTCAGAACCAGAACCCAGTCAGAACTGGGATCCATTCAGGGGGGGGGGGGGGGGTACTTACTTACTGACGTAGTGGGGGTACTTAATGATGTTGTTGGGGTATTTGACATAGTTGGGGTACTTACTGACGTAATGGGGGTACTTACTGACGTAGTTGGGGTACTTACTCTTCTAGCAGCGGGAAGTAGACGAGGAACTCTGGCACGTTGACCACGCCCTCCAGGCTGAAGTGGTACTGACAGCCGAACAGCGGATACTCCCCCTTCTTGTCAAAGGTCACCTGGAACACCTCGTTACCGAACTTCAGGGAGTCCGATGCCTCCACCCGTTTACTACGGAGAGAGAGGAGGAGGTTAGCGTTAGTTAGAGTTAGTTAGTGGTGAGTAGATAGTGTTGGTTAGCAGTGAGTTCCTCACACTAGCTTCTAGGCATCGGGGCTACGAGCTAGTGTGGTTAGTGTTGGTTAGTCTTCCTCCCACTAGTTTGTTGGCGTCGGGCTTGGTCCCTATGACGTGTTAGTTAGGGTTAGTTAGTGTTAGTGATGGTTAATATTGGTCAGTGTTCCTCACACTAGTTGGTAGGCGTCGGGCGTGGTCCCTATGAAGTGTTAGTTAGCGTTGGTTAGTGTTAGTTAGTGTTGGTTAGTGTTGGATAGTGTTGGATTAGTGTTGGATTAGTGTTGGTTAGTGTTGGATAGTGTTGGATAGTGTTGGATAGTGTTGGATAGTGTTGGATAGTGTTGGATAGTGTTGGATAGTGTTGGATAGTGTTTGTAAGTGTTTGTAAGTGTTTGTAAGTGTTAGTATTGGTTAGTTGGTGTTTCTTACACTAGTTCATAGGCGTCGGGCGTGGTCCCTATGAAGCATTAGTTAGTCTTGGTTAGTGTTAGTTAGTAGTGTTAGATAGTGTTAGTTAGTGTTAGTTAGTGTTTGTAAGTGTTAGTGTTGGTTAGTTGGTGTTTCTTACACTAGTTCATAGGCGTCGGGCGTGGTCCCTATGAAGAAGCCCCCAGGCTTCAGGTGGTTGCAGGCGTTCTTCAGCATGGTCTCCGCCTGGGTCTGGCTCTCAAACGAGTAGTGGATGACGAACTGACAGCTGCACACGTCGAACAGCTCCCCCGGCTCCTTCAACTTCTCCGACAACAGCTCCTGGGAGGTCAAAGGTCAGGACCATAGCCTAGAGTCCATCTAAGTACATCCAGAACCTGATGCTAGCTCTAAAAGCTAGCATGAAGAGAGCATGAAGGCTAGCATTCAGGTTAACTTCAAGGCTAGCATTCAGGTTAACTTTAAGGCTAGCATTCAGGTTAACTTTAAGGCTAGCATTCAGGTTAACTTTAAGGCTAGCATTCAGGTTAACTTTAAGGCTAGCATTCAGGTTAACTTTAAGGCTAGCATTCAGGTTAACTTTAAGGCTAGCATTCAGGTTAACTTTAAGGTGAACATCAGGCTGATGTGAAGCATACCTTGCTGCAGTCTGCAGTGATGAACTGAGCGGTGAAGGTTTGGTCGTTTCGGGAGTCCCTCCGTGTCATGTCCTTGTACCGACTCTGGCACTGTTCCACCGAGACAGAGGCAATATCTGGCAACGCAAACACAGCAAGACTTGCAATATATGGCAACACAAACACAGCATCACTAGCAATATATGGCTACTCGAACACAGGATAACTAGCAATAGCAGGTGACCGATGGAGACAGGTGACCTCTAACAGGTGACCTATGACAGTAGACAGGTGACCTATGACCTCTGATCAGTGACCTCTAACAGGTGACCTATGACCTCTAACGGGAAACCAATGATGACAGGTGACCTCTAACAGGTGACCTATGACCTCTGACAGGTGACGTGGGCCCCGGCCTCACCTGCACAAACCAGGTGTTTGATGTGGCCTTTCTTCCACTTCAGGAGGTCGCCTCCCTTCCCACAGCCGAGGTCCAGAACCCGCACGTCTCTGCTGCTCGGCCTCACCCGCTGCAACGTCTCCCCTGACACACATCACCGGGTTAGTACTGATCAACTAGTAATTAACACACAGCATTACACCTGCTCAGTACTGTCAACGAGTGATTAACACACATCACCGCGCTGGTTAGCGCTGGTACTAGTCAACTAATGATTAACACACAGCTTTACATTCTATTGGTTAGTGAGGACCTAGTTAGTAAGGACCTGGTTAGTAAGGACCCGGTAGTAAGGACCCGGTTAGTGCAGTACCTATGAGGACCTGGTAAGTGATTACCTAGTTAGTGAGGACCTGGTTAGTGCAGTACCTATTAGGACCTGGTAAGTCATTACCTAGTTAGTGAGGACCTGGTTAGTGAGGACCTGGTTAGTGAGGACCTGGTCAGTGAGGACCTGGTTTGTGCAGTACCTATGATGACCTGGTAAGTGATTACCTAGTTAGTGAGGACCTGGTTAGTGAGGATCTGGTAAGTGAGGACCTGGTTAATGAGGACCCGGTTAGTGAGGACCTGGTTAGTGCAGTACCTATGATGACCTGCCAAGTGATAACCTAGCTAGTGAGGACCTGGTAAGTGATTACCTGGTGAGTGAGGACCTGGTTAGTGAGGACCCGGTTAGCGAGGACCCGGTTAGCGAGGACCCGGTTGGTGCAGTACGTATGATGACTTGGTAAGTGATTACCTAGTTAGTGAGGACCTGGTTAGTGCAGTACCTATTAGGACCTGGTTAGTGATTACCTAGTTAGTGAGGACCCGGTTAGCGAGGACCTGGTTAGCGAGGACCCGGTTGGTGCAGTACGTATGATGACTTGGTAAGTGATTACCTAGTTAGTGAGGACCTGGTTAGTGCAGTACCTATGATGACCTGGTTAGTGATTACCTAGTTAGTGAGGACCCGGTTAGCGAGGACCTGGTTAGTGAGGACCCGGTTAGTGAGGACCCGGTTAGCGAGGACCCGGTTAGTGAGGACCTGGTTAGTGAGGACCTGGTTGGTGCAGTACCTATGAGGACGCTCTTCAGCCAGTTGTTGAAGTTCCTCATGTAGTAGATTCTGCTCTGGCTGCGAGCCGCCAGCCCCGTCTCCTGCAGCTTGTTGTAGTGGCTGGCTACCTCAACACTGTGGCCCGGCTACACACACACACAGACACACACAGTTTGTTACTGAGAAGCCATGGGGAGATAGAGAGGACAGTGCCTAACATGGAGACGTGCTAACGTGCTAACATGCTAACATGGAGACCTACTAACATGGCAAGATGCTAACATGCAGACGGGGTGACAAGGAGACGTGCTAACATGCTAACATGGAGACGTGCTAATGTGCTAACATGGAGACCTGCTAACATGCAAACATGGAGAAGTGCTAACGCGCTAACATGGAGACATACCAACATGGAGACGTGCTAACGTGCTAACATGGAGACGTGCTACACATGGAGACATACTAACGTGCTAGCATGGCGAGCGGCTGACCTCGTGTCGTTTAGCGACTGGCTCCTCCTCCAACTCCCGGGTCCTCTTCCTGCTCTTCTCCTGGGGGGAGGCTCCTGTTTCAGGCCCCCTCTCCTCCACCTCCCCTCGCTCTGCGGCCCCCAGACAGGCCATGACCCTGAGGAGGACGGCCGGGTCAAAGGTCAAACGGTATGACCCTGAGGAGGACGGCCGGGTCAAAGGTCAAACACGTAGGTCAACGATATGACCCTGAAGAGGACAGGCGGGTCAAAGGTCAAACCGGCAGGTCGACGCTCAGGTAGGAACCTCTTCTTCAAGTTTGCCATTCGCTTGTCACGCAGAAATCAAAAGGAGACCCAGGGATGAGAGATTCACAGGATCACCATGGCAACCACAGCGCAGATGGACGGATGCTCCTTTAGGACCCGCTGTTCACCCAGAATCAGAACTTCACCGCGCTCTGATGAAATGCGACTGTGGTTTATGCTTACGTTTGTAGATCACTACAGTATGAATACATATATAAGATAGAGTAGGGATGAGGATGAAGCCAGCATCTTGAATTCATGCATTCACTAATCACCCTCTAATGGTGCGCAAATAACATCCTTGCGCTCAACACCACCAGAACCAAAGGACTCATTGTCGACTAGGGCTGCACAATATATCGAATTTTTATCGCGATGACGATATTGGCGTCCCACGATGACACGTAGTGTTCTCGTGATATTTTCTTTAAATAATGCATCCGCAAAAAAAAGAAAACCAAAAAAGAAACGAGCCCCGCCCATGCAGTATACGCTCCATCTCCACTGCAAAGCAAACCAAGCGCTCCCTGTACACTTGTCTGCGACTGCGTGAGTCCATCCTGCACACAGCGGCGCGAAGCCTGAAAAGGGGGGGGGGGCGTGGCCTGGGGGAAAATTTGCCGCTGAGCACAGTGTGCGGCTCCTACCACTAGGGGGTGGTAGAAATTCAAAAAAAAAAGTTTCAATGAATAATCTTGGTAAATAATCGTGATATCAATATCGATCAAAATAATCGTGATAATCATTTTGGCAATAATCGTGGAGCCCTATTGTCGATCTCCGGAAAGCAAAGACAACCATCCACACACCCATTCATATCAACAGGGCTGAAGTAGAGCGGGCCACCAGCTTCAAGTTCCTGGGTGTCCCCATTTCACAAGACCTCTCCTGGTCCCTCAACACCTCCACTCTGATCAAGAGAGCTCAACCACGCCTCTTCTTCCTCAGGAAACAAAAATAAAGAAAAGCAGCAGGACACTCCCTTCAGATCCTCTGGAACTTCCATCGCTGCACCGTTGAGAGCACCCTCACCGAGTTCTTCACGGTGTGGTATGGGAGCTGCACAATGGCTGCCAGGAAAGCCCACCACAGCGAGTGGTGGAACTGCTCGAATGATTGCCACTCGATCACTCCCTGCCATCACTGACCTTCATCACTCCCGGTGTCTGCGGCACATGCAGACCACATCGTCAAGGACCACACACACCCCAGTCACGGACTGGTCTCCGTACTCCCATCTGGGAGACTTAACAGGAGCCTTAGAAGTCGAACCACCAGGCTCAGAAACAGCTTCTTTCATAATACCATAACACTGCCCAACGCTAGAAGTGGAAAAACACTTTTTAATGATTGCACTACTGGTTAGATGTAAACTGCATTTAGTTGTAATCTAATGTTCCTTCATAAACTTGTAGCACTGAACCTTAGGCACTAGTATGCGTCTCTCTCTCTCTCTCTCTCTCTCTCTCTCTCTCTCTCTCTCTCTCTCTCTCTCTCTCTCTCTCTCTCTCTCTCTCTTCTCTCTCTTCCTCTCTCTCTCTCTCTCTCTCTCCTCTCTTCTCTCTCTCTCTCTCTCTCTCTCTCTCCTCTCTCTCTCTCTCTCTCTCGGCTGTAGTATGTATGTAGGCAGTTGTATACACACACACACACACACACACACACACACACACACACACACACACACACACACACACATACACACACAAACACAAACAGGCAGTAGTATATACACACACATTATAACGTGTGTGTGTGTGTGTATA
Organism: Melanogrammus aeglefinus; assembly: GCA_900291075.1. NCBI lineage: Eukaryota > Metazoa > Chordata > Actinopteri > Gadiformes > Gadidae > Melanogrammus > Melanogrammus aeglefinus. Next base: position 91,617 of record OLKM01001414.1, on the reverse strand, counting down.
TATACATATACAGACCTTATAATATGTATATTCCGTAATTCTAACCGGCTGCCAGTAGATGTTTAAACTCAGCTCACCTACCCGGTGGGGATGACGTGTGGAAGGAGATCAACAAGAGAGTAAAGAAATTGAAGGGAGCTCAGATATTTCGATTCTAAAGATATTAAAGATAGTTTAGACAGTAGAGCGCCTACGGTGGGGAACAAAAACAAACTCACGTTCACTTCGAATCCACGCAGTGAGGGCACTTCCGCTTGGTAAGCAAGCTTCCGGAACCCCGTGTTGCCAGATCGGGGCTAAATCCCCTAATTCCCCGAATTCATAGAAGCAAAGGAGATTGAACGGTCACATATATTCGACCAACACCCAGCTATAGAGACAACATGCATTAAATATTATTTAATAAAAAAAAGTTAAACCAAAATTGTACTAAAAAATGAAAACAGAGAAACAGTTTCTCTGTTGGTGGATATAGACACTACCGCCCTCTGCTGGTGATTATAGCCATAGCTGGTGACTATAGACACTGCTGCCCTCTGTTGGTGAATATAGACACAGCTGGTGAATATAGACATTGCTGCCATCTGATGGTGAATAATATAGCCACTGGCGTATCCCTGGCAGTATACACGTCATGCATGGCCTACTTGTACAATATATAGAGTCGTGTTGGCCCGTCTTATGAGTACCAGGAGGACTTTCCCCTAGCTTTTTGCCCCTTGTGCCCTGGCCCTAGTGCCTTGCCCTTGGGGCTGGGCATTAACCTCTGCAGAGATGATTGATTGATTGATTGATTGATTGATTATTTTAATGACCACACAGCCAAGCTGGTTGAATTAGTTTTCAGTACAGCTCCTTGGTACAGGTTCCAACATTACATTGAACACTAAACATATAACATAGATATACAAACAGACAGACACATTGCATAATACATAA
>OLKM01001414.1:80678-85678 GCA_900291075.1 Melanogrammus aeglefinus | reverse complement strand
CTCTGTTATCACTACTATATAAATCTGTTATCACTACTATAACCCTCTATTATCACTACTATAACCCTCTACTATCACTACTATATCACTACTATATCACTCTGTTATCACTACTATAACCCTCTATTATCACTACTATATCACTACTATAGCACTCTGTTATCACTACTATAACCCTCTATTATCACTACTATAACCCTCTACTATCACTACTATATCACTACTATTTGAATCTGTTATCACTACTATAACCCTCTATTATCACTACTACATCACTACTATAGCACTCTGTTATCACTACTAAAACCCTCTATTATCACTACTATATCACTACTATATCACTCTGTTATCACTACTATATCACTACTATAACCCTCTACTATCACTACTATATACACTACTATAATCCTCTATTATCACTACTATATAACTACTATAGCACTCTGTTATCACTACTATTTCACTCTGTTATCACTACTATATCACTACTATAACCCTCTACTATCACTACTATATCACTACTATAACCCTCTATTATCACTACTATATCACTACTATAGCACTCTGTTATCACTACTATATCACTCTGTTATCACTACTATAACCCTCTATTATCACTGCTCTATCACTACTATATCACTACTATATGACTCTGTTATCACTACTATATCACTACTATATCACTACTATATGACTGTTATCACTACTATATCACTCTGTTATCACTATTCTATCACTACTATATGACTGTTATCACTACTATATCACTACTATATCACTCTGTTATCACTACTATATCACTACTATATCACTACTCTATCACTACTATATGACTCTGTTATCACTACTATATCACTCTGTTATCACTACTATATCACTCTGTTATCACTACTATATCACTCTGTTATCACTACTATATCACTACAATATCACTACTATAACTCTCTATTATCACTACTATAACCCTCGATTATCACTACTATAACCCCCTATTATCACTACTATAACCCTCTATTATCACTACTATAACCCTCTATTATCACTACTATAACCCTCTATTATCACTACTATAACCCTCTATTATCACTACTATAACCCTCTTTTATCACTACTATATCACTACTATATGACTCTGTTATCACTACTATATCACTACTATATCACTATATGACTGTTATCACTACTATATCACTCTGTTATCACTACTATATCACTACTATATCACTCTGTTATCACTACTATATCACTACTATATCACTCTGTTATCACTACTCTATCGCTACTATATGACTGTTATCACTACTATATCACTACTATATCACCACTATATCACTACTACATCACTCTCTTATCACTACTATACTACTCTGTTATCACTACTATATCACATACTATTATCACTATATGTCACATACTATTATCACTACTATAACCCTCTATTATCACTACAATAACCCTCTATTATCACTACTATAACCCTCTATTATCACTACTATAACCCTCTATTATCACTACTATAACCCTCTATTATCACTACTATAACCCTCTATTATCACTACCATATCACATACTATTATCACTACTATATCACATGCACCAGTACAAGCACGTCAGGTGATTCTGCGTGTGGAGACGTTGCTATGGTACATGTTTGTGTTAGTTGCTATGGTAACATGTTTGTGCTAGTTGCTATGGTAACATGTTTGTGCTAGGTGCTATGGTAACATGTTGGCATTATTTGCTATGGTAACATGTTTTTTGTTACTTTAGATGCAAGTCTTCAATCAACGTCAACAGGTAACCCGTATATATAGATAAACATATGCATAAATAAAAAAATATACTCTACGTATACATGTATAGAAATGTATAAATACCAAAAATGCAAAACACAAAGAACTCTCAGTATAAGAAAGAAGACGAAACAGTATAAATATCATTCAAAGTATACATTGATCAGAGATAAACTTATAATGTTGTCATTAAGGTAGAGACCATAGATAAAAAAAATATCATGAACAGTTTGTATTTTAGATGTATAAGTTATTTTATCATTAGAAGTATGTATCAAAGATATATGAGTCATGTTATCATTAACAGTAGATATTATAGATATTATCTTCTTTTCTTTTCTCTCAGATAAAGACTCCACATCCGATGAAGCCAGAACAGGTACTATTACTATTACTATACAGGTACTATTACTATTACTATACAGGTACTATTACTATTACTATACAGGTACTATTACTATTATTATACAGGTATTATTACTATTACTATACAGGTACTATTACTATTACTATACAGGTACTATTACTATACAGGTACTATTACTATTACTATACAGGTACTATTACTATTACTATACAGGTACTATTACTATTACTATACAGGTACTATTTACTATTACTATACAGGTACTATTACTATTACTATACAGGTACTATTACTATTACTATACAGGTACTATTACTATTACTATACAGGTACTATTACTATTACTATACAGGTACTATTACTATTATTATACAGGTACTATTACTATACAAGTACTATTACTATTACTATTGCTAAACAGGTACTAATATTAAACAGGTACTATTACTATCATTATACAGGTAGCATTACTGATATTATACAAGTACTATTACTATTACTATACAGGTACTATTGCTATTATTATTACTATACAGGCACTATTACTATGCATGTACTATTACTATTGCTATACAGGTAATATTACTATAACTATACTAGTACTATTACTATTACTTTACAGGTACTATTATTATTACTACTACTATACAGGTACTAATATTAAACAGATACTATTACTATCATTATACAGGTACTATTATTATTACCATACAGGTACTATTACTTTACAGGTACTATTACTATACTATGAGTACAACAGTACTATTACTATACTATAACATATTGAATAATAAACCCTGGTTAAACAATATTACACAATATTACCCCTGTATATATAATGCTAGACAACATATACACAATAATAGACAAGGTATACTTAAAACTACACAAAATTTCTATCTACATACACAAAAATACTCAATGCACAAAAACCATGTCTGATTGGCTCTGATTTCTTTCAATCCAGCTCCAGCAGCCAATCAGGTTTATGGAACTGGTGAGTGTTTTTTGTAATTTTTGTTTGTGATGGATGTAGTTTTTTTTGTTTATGTTTGTTTACACTTGATAGTTTGTGTTGAATGTTGTATCTTTGTGTATGATGTAGGTTCTTTGTGTTTGATATGGGGTTGGTTGATTGTTTAGGTTTGATGTAATGTAATGTAATGTAATATATTTGTGATTGATTGTTGGGTGTAGTTTGTCTACTGTTTGGTGTAGTTTCTTAATGTTTTGTTTGTGTTTGATGTAGTTTGTTTTTTTTGATGTAGTTTGTTTGTTGTGATGTAATTAGTTTGTTTTCATGTAGTTTGTTTGGTTTGATGTAGTCTAGTTTGTTTTGATGTAGTTAGGTTGTTTTGATGAAGTTTATTTGTGTTTGATGTTGTTTATTTGGGTTTGGTGTAGTTTGTTTATTTTGATGTTGTTTAATTTTTTATGTAGTTGTTTGCTTTAATGTACTTTGTGTGTTTTTAAGTACTTTCTTTGTCTTAATGTAGTTTGTTTGTTCTGAGGTTGTTTGTTTGTTTTGATGTAGTTTGTTTTGATGTGGTTTGTTTGTTTTGATGTTGTTTGTATTATTATAATTCGTTTTGATGTAGTTTGTTTGTTCTGATGTAGTTTGTTTGTATTGACATAGATGCAGCTGCCAGAAGCACAGAGGACGAAGGCGGTCAGTAATAAGCCCTGGTATTACTAGTGTTTATCAGGTAGTATGACGAGAAAATAGTGTAGTAGCATGACAAAAGTACCCTCTCACATTCAGCGATAACCCTTTCTACTGCAGTACTGCGACAGCGTGTACTGTAGTACTTAATAGTATGGGTAACCATGATGGCTTCCTAAAGGGGTACCTCCCTTCCTCCCTCGCAGAAGAAGGCCTGGACTCCGACGAGGCCGGCAGCAAACTGCGCTCGGCCAAGCAGCCCCTGGCGGAGAAACCGCCCCCTCAGCCCCTCCCCTCCCAGCCCCCTCCCCCCCCAGCCCCTCCTCCCCCTCCTCCCCCTGAGCCTCCTCCCCCTCAGCGCGCTGCCCCAGGCTGCAGCCCCAGAAGCCGTGGCCCCCCAGGCCCCCGCCCAGGTCCCGGCGGCCCAGGCCCCGGCCCCCCAGCCCGTGGCTCCCCAGGCCCGCTCCGCTCCCCTGAGGACCAGGTCCTCCACCAAGAGAAGATCCAGGACCCACCGCCATCAGATGTGAACATGAACACACCGCAGACACACAACACGCATCTACAGGTACACACAGCACAGACACACAACACACATCTACAGGTACACACAACAAAGACACGCAACACGCAACACACAACGCAGACACACAAAACGCATCTACAGGTACACACAACGCAGACACACAACACACAATGCAGACACACAACGAGTATTTACAGGTACACGCAACGCAGACACACAACACTCAACACAGACACAACACGCATCTACAAGTACACACAACGCAGACACAAAACACACATCTACAGGTACACACAGGTATGCACAGGTACATCCATGTGTATCCAGGTGTATCCAGGTGTATCCAGGTGTACCAGGTGTACCCAGTGTACCAGGTGTATCCAGGTGAACCAGGTGTATCCAGGTGTACCAGGTGTATCCAGGTGTACCAGGTGTATCCAGGTGTATCCAGGTGTATCCAGGTGTACCAGGTGTACCCAGGTATATCCAGGTGCACCATGTGTACCAGGTGTACCATATATACCAGGTGTAGCAGGTGTAGCAGGTGTACCATGTGTACCAGGTGTATCCAGGTGTATCCAGGTGTATCCAGGTATATGAATTGATTGGTGTCTGTTTCTCTCTGCAGGTCTCAGTGAAGAGTCCTCAGGA